>ML817637.1:39413-61069 GCA_009831015.1 Picea engelmannii | reverse complement strand
GTATTTTTACAGTCTCTGTACATTTATTTCATTAATAGAAATCCTGTATTATTACATATCTATGTTTATGGTTGCATCTTTGATACATTTATGTTATATTATTGAATATATGCGATATCTCTCCGCATTTCTTTATTATATCTCCGCTCTCATTTCGTGCCAAAAATAATCCGGATCAGTGGTATCAGAACAAGCTACTCTTGATTGTTTTTCAGTGCATGTCCCCGATGAGGTCCGAATATAGCAATTTGGGTCTAGCGCTTGTATCTCTTGAATACAATCACTCTCTCATGCCCAAGAAAACCTCCATGGTGGAAGAAAATAAAAACGATGGAGAAGACGATCCTATCAATCTTCTGCTTGAGAAAACTTTCACGCGACAGAGGGATGAAATGATGGAGAAGTTTTCCCACATCCTTCAATGCCTTCCGATAGCAACAAGATCTTCATCAAACAAACACTTTGAAAGCAACTCTCCTTTCAAGGTACAGGTTAAATATGTTAGAAGGTTATTTCTCTGTTCATAATTTTTTCGACAGGGAAAAGATCACCTTCGCACTCCTTACATCTCTCCCCCATGTCAAACATTGGTGGGAAACTTACTGGGAGCAAAGTTCCACAAAGGAGTCTAAAATATATGGGGTCGAGCCCACTTGGGATTTTTTTGTGGATGAGGTAATTGAACAGTATTACCCTGTTGGCAACTACGAAGACCAATACATGAGATGGACCACATTGCGGCAAGAGAGGGGCAAAGCATTTCCAGAGTTCACCAATACTTTCCATACCTTGCGCACCAAGCTGGGTATCAAAGACTCCGAATGACATTTGGTTATGAAATTCTGTGGGGATCTACACATATACATCCAAACTGAAATGGATTTTCTGGACATCTCATCACTCGGTGATGCTTATCGATATGATGTTAAAATCGAGCATAAATTTAAGCACCAAAACAAACGAGATTTTGGATCTGTAAATCCACAACAACCAAAGTATGATAAAGATGAATCTAATAAATAGTCTCCTTAAAACAAGTCTAATCCACAAGAGAATAAGGGTCACAGAAAGACAAAGAAGGACATCGAAAAATGGTGCGATTTCCACAAAATCCCCTGGCACAACACCGATGAATGTCGCTCAAAATAGTCATTGGTGGCTGAGATCAAAGACAAGGAGCCGAACCCTGATTCAGAATTTGATTATGAAAATACTGGTAAAAGACGGATCATTGACGTAGACCCCATTGTTATTGTCGCGACCGTAGCAATTCAACCAGAAGAACTAATAGATCCTGAAGAGGGGGAGCACCTTTTTTATTCATAGATGTGGGTGAAGGGGACCTTGCTACATTTTATTATTGATAGCGGAAGCCAGAAGAACCTCATCTCAGAAGAGGTCGACAAAAAACTGGGATTGTCGACAACACCACATCCACAACCGTATAACATCGGGTAGCTTCTCCAAGGACGAGATCTCCATGTCAGCCAACAGTTTCCATTATCATACGACATCCAACCCTTCAAGGATGAGGTATTATGTGATGTTGACCCACTAGATGTCTGTGATGTCCTCTTGGGCCAACCATACATGTGGAGACACCATGTTGTTTATGGGTCTCGACCCTGTAGTGTCATTGTTACTTTGGGGGTTCACCTCTACAGAATACTAGAGGTAGTTCCAACTATTTTTCCACCTAAACAGTGCCACAAGGTAGTATCTCATACTGCAAAATTCAACTTCTTCACAATCTGTACAAAATGGGAGCAGAAGGAAACTGCAACCACTACAGCCTCGCCCCAAGCACCTTCTATCCAACAAGAGCAGGTCGACAAGGTTATAGCAAAGAGAAACGATTCCTTCTACACATAGGCATTTCATGTATCTAGACTGGTTAAAAAGGTCGAACCCTTCCAACCACATGTTTGTGACAACCTTAAACAAGCTAGGAAACACAACTTCTCCAACAATGCAGGCAACTCATCAAGATGCAGATTCAACAAACAATTTTCCCTCTCCCCGGGGAAATCAACGCAATGGAGACCATTGCTTATTAAGGAGGGAGTATTGATCCAGGTAGATATCGGTGGCCACCCACCTTTTCCAACTGGCTCAAAACTGTTTTTTGGCAATTTACTATTTTTAGCAGTTTTAACTTCTGGGGTTATTTTGAGGGTCTAAATGAAGGTTTTTCACGATTGAGATTCTCAGTGATATCCAAATGCATGATTGTGCCCCCAAAATGAATCTCCTCGATGATACCTTTCTAACGAGCTATCATATGCCTAAAACAGAGATCGTATGCAAAAGTTACGACCCCAAAAAGTTGATGTACTAACTTACCCAGATGGGGCACACATGACTTTTGGTGCTTCATCTACTAGGGTTAGGTTTTTTGATGTCTAGGGTTGTTGGAATTCCTGTTTATTGTAAAAAGGCATTTATAATCTCATTGTAATCATATTCTGGCAAATGAGAATAGCCGTCACATCTCTTCTTAGAGATAAGCTGCCACCCTTCTAGTGAATCCTTCACTCTGAATTTTTACAGTCTCTGTACATTTCTTTCATTAATAGAAATCATGTATTAATTTATATCTGTGTTTATGGTTGCATCTATGATACATTTCTATTATATTATTGAATATCTACGATATCTCTGTGCATTTCTTTATTATATCTCCACTCTCATTTCGTACCAAAAATAATCTGGATCAGTGGTATCAGAGCAGGCTGCTCTTGATCGTTTTTCAGTGCATGTCCTCGACGAGGTATGAGTATAGAAAGTTGGGTCTTGAGCTTGTCTCTCTTGAAGACAATCACTCTCGCATTCCCAATAAACCCTCCATGGTGGAAGAAAAAAAAAAGACGGAGCAGACGATCCTATCAATCTGTTGCTTGAGCAAGCTCTCACACGACAAAGGGACAAAATGATGGAGATTTTTCCCCACATCCTTCAACGCCTTTCGATAACAACATGTGCATCTTCATCAAACAACCACTTTGGAAGCACCTCTCCTTTGAAGGTACATGTTAATTTTGATATTCCCGTATTTGAAGGTCAGATAGATGCAGATGCCCTAGACAAATGGTTAAATCTGTTAGAAAGTTATTTCTATGTTCATAATTTTTTCGATAGGGAAAACATCACCTTAGCACTCCTTATATCTCTCCCCCATGTCAAACATTCGTGGGAAACTTACTGGGAGAAACATTCCACAGAGGAGTCTGGACTATATGGGGCCGAGCCCACTTGGGATTTTTTTGTTGATGCGGTAAAGGAAAAATATTACCCTGTTGGCAACTATGAGGACCAATACATGAGATGGACCACACTGCAACAAGAGAGGGGCCAAGCAGTTTTGGAGTTCACTAATACCTTTCATACCTTGCGTACCAAGACGGGTATCAAAGACTTCGAATGACATTTGGTTTTGAATTATTGTGGGGCTCTACACAGATACATACAAACTGAAATGGATTTTCTGGACATCTCATCATTCGGTGCTGCTTATCGATATGCTGTTAAAATCGAGCAGAAATTTAAGCACCAGAACAAACGAGATTTCAGATCTGTAAATCCACAACAACCAAGGTATGATAAAGACGTCTCTAATAAACAGTCTCTTGAAAACTAGTCTAAGCCACAGGAGAATAAGGGTCACGGAAAGATAAAGAAGGACACCGAAAAATGGTGCGATTTCTACCAAACCCCCTGGCACAAAACCGATGAATGTCGCTCAAAACAATCATTGGTGGCTGAGATCAAAGACAAGGATCCAAAACCTGATTCCGAATCTGATTCTGAAAATACTGGTAAGAGACAGATCATTGATGCAAACCCCACTGTTATTGTCACGACCGCAACGATTCAACCAGAAGAACCAACAGATCTTGAAGTGCGAGAGCATCTTTTTCATTCACAGATGTGGGTGAAGAGGACCCCAATGCATTTTTTTTTTGATAGCAGAAGCCAGAAGAACCTCATCTCAATAGAGGTCGTAAATCAGTTGGGATTGTGGACAAGACCACACCCACAGCCATAGAACATCGGGTGGCTTCGCCAAGGATGAGATCTCTGTGCCATCCAACAGTGTCAATTATCATACGACATCCAACCCTTCAAGGATGAGGTATTATGTGATGTTTCCCCACTGGATGTATGTGATGTCATCTTGGTCCAACCTTACATGTGGAGATGCCATGCTGTTTATGAGTCTCGACCCCATAGAGTCATCGTTACTTTATGGGGTCATCTCTACTGAATACCATAGGTAGTTCCAACTATTGTTCCAGCTAAACAATGCCACAAGGTAGTATCTCATACTGCAAAATTAAGCTTCTTCACAATCTGTTCAAAAGGGGAACATAAGGACACTACAACCACTACAGCCTCGCCCCAAGCACCTTTTATCCAACAAAAGTAGGTCGACAAGGTTGTAGAAAAGCACAAATATTCCTTCTGCACACAGGCATCTCATCTATCCATATTGGTTAAAAGGGTCCAACCCTTCCAGCCACATTTTCGTGACAACCTTCAACAAGCTAAGCAGCGCAATTTCTTCAATAAGGTAGGCAACTCATAAAGATGTAAATTCAACAAACGTTTTTCGCTCTCCCCCGAGCACTCAACGCAATGGATACCATTGCTTCCTAAGGAGGGAGGATTGATCCAGGTGGATATCAGTGGCCACCCACCATATAGGTGGATATCAGTGGCCACCCACCTTTTCCAACTGGCTCAAAACAATTTTCTGACAATTTTGGTAATTTACTATTTTTTAGCAGTTTTAACTTCCGGGGCTATTTTGAGGGCCTAAATGAAGGTTTTTCGAGATTGAGATTCTCAATGATCCTTGAAAGAATGATTGAGCCCCTAAAATGAATCTCCTCAATGATACCTTTCAAACGAGCTATCATACGCCTAAAACAAAGATCGTATGCAAAAGTTACGACCCAGGGAAGTTGATGTACTAACTTACCCAAACGAGGCCCACATGACTTTTGGTGCTTCATCCCCTAGGCTTATGTTTTTGAATGTCTAGGGTTTTTGGCATTCCTGTTTATTGTAAAATGGCCTTCAAAGCCTCACTGTAATCATCTTCTGGCGAATGAGAGTAGCCGTCACATCTCTTCTTAGAGATAAGATGCCACCATTCTAGCGAGTCCTTCACTCTGTATTTTCACAGCCCATGTACATTTATTTAATTAATAGAAATTGTGTTTTATTGTATATTTGTGTTTATGGTTTCATATCTGATACATTTCTGTTATATTATTGAATATCTGCAATATCTCTGTGCATTTCTTTATTATATCTCCATTCTCATTTCGTGCCAAAAATAATCCAGATCAGTGGTATCAGAGCAAGCTGCTCTTGATCGTTTTTCAGTGCATGTCCCCGATGAGGTCCGAGTATAGAAAGTTGGGTCTCGAGCTTGTATCTCTTGAAGAAAATTGCTCTTGCACGCCCAAGAAACCCTCCATGGTGGAAGAAAAGAAAAATGACGGAGCAAACAATCCTATCAATCTGTTGCTTCAACAAGCTCTCACACGATAGAGGGACGAAATGATGGAGAATTTTTCCCACATCCTTCAACGCCTGTTGATAGAAACATGCGAATCTTCATTAAACATCCACTTTGGAAGCACCTGTCCTTTGAAGGTAGATGTTAATTTTGATATTCCCGTATTTGAAGGTTAGATAGATGCAGATTCCCTAGAAAAATGGTTAAATCTGTTAGAAGGTTATTTCTCTGTTCATAATTTTTTCGACAGAGAAAATATCACCTTCACACTCCTTAAAGTTCTCCCCCATGTCAAACATTGGTGGTAAACTTACTGGGAGAAAATTTCCATAGAGGAGTCTGGAATATATGGGGCTGAGCCCACTTGAGATTTTTTTGTGGATGAGGTAAAGGAACAGTGTTACCCTGTTGGCAACTATGAGGACCAGTACATGAGATGGACCACACTACGGCAAGAGAGGGGCCAAGCAGTTCCAGAGTTCACCAATACCTTCCATACCTTGCGCACCAAGATGGGTATCAAAGACTCCAAACGACATTTGGTTATGAAATACCGTGGGGATGTACACAGATACATACAAACTTAAATCGATTTTCTGGACATCTCATCACTTGGTGCTGCTTATCGATATGATGTTAAAATCGAGTAGAAATTTAAGCATAAGAACAAATTGGATTTCGGATCTGTAAATCTGCAACAATCTTAGTATGATAAAGACGGTTCTAATAAAAGGTCTCCTGAAAACCAGTCTAAGCCACAAGAGAAGAAGGGTAATAAAAATACAAATAAGGACACTAGAAAATGGTGCGATTTCCAGAAAATCCCCTTGCACAACACCGATGAATCTCACTCAAAACAATCATTGGTGGCTGAGATCAAAGACAAGGAGCTGAACCCTGATTCAGAATCTGATTCTGAAAATACTGGTAAAATATTGGTCATTGACGCAGACCCCATTGTTATTGTCACAACCAGAACAATTTAACCAGAAGAACCAACAAATCCTGAAGAGGGGGGGTGCCTTTTTAATTCACAGATGTGGGTGAAGGGGACCTCGCTGCATTTTATTGTTGATAGCAGAAGCCAGAAGAACCTCATCTCAACATAGGTCTTCAAATGGTTGGGATTGTGGAAAACACCACACCCGTAGCCATACACCAACGGGTGGCTTCTCCAAGGACAAGATCGCCATGTCATCCAACAATGTCGGTTATCATACGTCATCCAACCCTTCAAGGATGAGGTATTATGTGATGTTTCCCCACTGGATGTATGTGATGTCCTCTTGGGCCAACCATACAAGTGGAGACACCATGTTGTTTATGAGTCTCGACCCCATAGTGTCATTGTTACTTTGGGGGGTCATTTCTACAGAATACCAGGGGTAGTTCCAACTATTGTTCCACTTAAATAGTGCCGCAAGGTAGTATCTCATACTACAAAATTTATCTTCTTCACAATATTTTCAAAAGGGGAACATAAGGACAATGCAACCACTACAACCTCGCCCCAAGCACATTCTATCCAACAGACGCAGGTCGAAAAGGTTGTAGAAAAGCACAAAGATTCATTCTGCACACATGCATTTCATGTAGCCAGACTAGTTAAAAAGGTCTAACTTGTCTAACCACATGTTTGTGACAACCTTCAACAAGATAAACAACACAACTTTTCCAACAAGGCAGGCAACTCTTCAAGATGCAGATTCAACAAACTCTTTTCCCTCTCCCCCGGGCACTCAACTCAATGGAGACCATTTCTTCTTAATGAGGGAGGATTGATCCAGGTGGATATTGTTGGCCACCCACCTTTTCCAACTGGCTCAAAACAATTTTCTGGCAATTTTGGCAATTTGCTATTTTTAGCAGTTTTAACTTCAGGGGCTATTTTGAGGGCCTAAATAAAGGTTTTTTTTGAGATCGAGCTTCTCAATGATAGACAAAATCATGATTGAACACCCAAAATGAATCTCCTCGATGACACCTTTCCAACGAGCTATCATACGCCTAAAATGGAGATTGTATGCAAAATTTACGACCCCGGGAAGTTGATGTACTAACTTACCCAAATGGGGCCCACATGAATTTTGGCGCTTTATCTCTTAGGGTTAGGTTTTTGGATGTCTAGGGTTTTTGACATTCCTGTTTATTGCAAAAATGCCTTCAGAGCCTCATTGTAATCATCTTCTAGCGAATGAGAGTAGCCTTCACTTCTCTTGTCACAGATAAGTTGGCACCATTATAGCGAGTCCTTCACTTTGTATTTTTACAATCTCTGTACATTTATTTCATTAATATAAATCATACATTACTGTATGTCTGTGTTTATGGTTGCATCTCTGATACATTTGTGTTATATTATTGAATATCTGCGATATCTATGTGCATTTATTTATTATATCTCTGCTCTCATTTCATGCCAAAAATAATCTGGATCAGTGGTATTAGAGCATGCTGCTCTTGATCATTTTTTAGTGCATGTCACTGATGAGGTCTGAGTATAGCAAGTTGGGTCTCGAGCTTGTCTCTCTTGAAGACAATATCTCTCGCACACCCAAGAAACCCTCCATGGCGGAAGAAAAGAAAAAAGATGGAGTAGACGATCCTATCAATCTGTTGCTTCAGCAAGCTCTCACGTGACAGAGGGACGAAATGATGGAGAATTTTTCCCACATCCTTCAATGTCTGTCGATAGCAATAGGCACATCTTCATCAAACAACCACTTTAGAAGAACCTCTCCTTTCAAGGTACAGGTTAATTTTGATATTCTTGTTTTTGAAGGTTAGATAGATGCAGATGCCCTAGACAAATGATTAAATATGTTAGAAGGTTATTTCTCTGTTCATAATTTTTCCGAAAGGGAAAATATCACCTTCACACTCCTTAAAGCTCTCCCCCATGTCAAACATTGCTGGGAAACTTACTAGGAGAAAAGTTCCATAGAGGAGTCTGGAATATATGGGGCCGAGCCCACTTGGGATTTTTTTGTGGATGCGGTAAAGGAACAGTATTACCCTTTTGGCAACTACAAGGACCAGTATATGAGATGGACCACACTACGACAAGAGAGGGGCCAAGTAGTTCCGAATTTCACCAATACCTTCCATACCTTGCGCACCAAGATGGGTATCAAAGACTCCGAACGAAATTTGGTTCTGAAATACCGTGGGGCTCTTCTCAGATACATCCAAACTAAAATGGATTTTCTGGACATCCCATCACTCGATGCTGCTTATCGATATGATAAAGATGACCTTGATAAACAGTCTCTTGAAAACTAGTCTAAACCACATTAGAAGAAGGGTCACAAAAAGACAAAGAAGGACATCGGAAAATGGTGCCCTTTCCACGAAATCTCCTGGCACAACATCAATGAATGTCACTCAAAAAAATCATTGGTGGCCGAGATCAAATACAAGGAGCTGAACCCTGATTTAGAATTTGATTCTTAAAATACTATTAAAATACAGATCATTAACGCAGACCCCACTGTTATTGTCGTGACCACAAAAATTCAACCAGAAGAACCAACAGATCTTGAAGAGGGGGAGTGCATTTTTCATTCACAGATCTGGGTGAAGGGGACCTCACTACATTTTATTTTTGATAGCAGACGCCAGAAGAATCTCATCTTAGCTGAGGTCGTGAAATAGTTGTGATTGTCGACAACACCACACCCGCAACCATACAACATCGGGTGGCTTCGCCAAGGACGAGATCTCCGTGTCAGCCAACAGTGTCGATTATCATACGACATCCAACCCTTCAAGGATGAGTTATTATGTGATGTTTCCCCACTGGATATCTGTGATGTCCACTTGGGCCAACCATACATGTGGAGACACCGTGATGTTTATGAGTCTCGATCCCGTAGTGTCATTGTTACTTTGGGGGGTCACCTCTATAGAATACCAGAGGTATTTCCAACTATTGTTCCACCTAAACAGTGCCGCAAGGTAGTATCTCATACTGCAAAATTTAGCTTCTTCACAATCTGTTCAAAAGGGGAACAAAAGGACACTACAACCACTACAGCCTCGCCCCAAGCACCTTCTATCCAACATAAGCAGGTTGACAAGGTTGTAGAAAAGTGAAAAGTTTCCTTCTGCACACAGGCATCTCATGTATCCATAATGGTTAAAAAGGTCCCACCCTTCCAGACACATGTTCGTGACAACCTTCAACAAGCTAAGCAATGCAACTTCTCCAACAAGGAAGGCAACTCATCAAGATGCGTATTCAACAATTGATTTTACGTCTCCCTCGGGCACTCAATGCTATGGAGACCATTGCTTCCTAAGGAAGAAGGATTGATCTAGGTGGATATCGATGGCCACCCACCTTTTCCAACTGTGGCTCAAAACAATTTTCTGGCAATTTTGGCTATTTACTTTTTTTAACAGTTTTAACTTCTGAGGCTATTTTGAGGGCCTAAATGAATGTTTTTCGAGATTGATATTCTCAATTATTAACAAATTCATTATTGATCTCCCAAAATGAATCTTCTCGACAATACCTTTCCAATGGGCTATCATACGCCTAAAACGGAGATCATAAGAAAAAGTTACGACCTCGGGAAGTTGATGTATTAACTTACCCAAACGAGGCCCACATGAATTTTTGCGCTTCATCTCCTAGGGTTAGGATTTTGGATGTCTAGAGTTTTTGGCATTCCTGTTTATTGTAAAAATTCCTTCAGAGCCTCATTGTACTCATCTTCTGACGAATGAGAGTAGCCATCACATCTCTTTTCAGAGATAAGCTTCCACCATTCTAGTGAGTCCTTCACTTTGTATTTTTACAGTCTCTGTACATTTCTTTCATTAATAGAAATCGTGTATTACTATATATCTGCATTTATGGTTACATCTCTGATACATTTCTGTTATATTATTGAATATCTACGATATTTTCGTGCATTTATTTATTATATCTCTGCTCTCATTTCATGCCAAAAATAATCCAGATCAGTGGTATCAGAGCAGGCTGCTCTTGATCGTTTTTCAGTGCATGTCCTCGACGAGGTCCGAGTATAGCAAGTTGGGTCTTGAGATTGTCTCTCTTGAAGACAATCTCTCTCGCACACCCAAGAAACCCTCCATGGTGGAAGAAAATAAAAATGATGGAGCAGACGATCCTATCAATCTGTTGCTTGAGGAAGCTCTCACGCGACAGAGGGATGAAACAATGGAGAATTTTTCCCACATCCTTCAACGCCTGCCGATAGGAACATACACATATTCACAAAACAACCACTTTCAAATCAACTCTCCTTTCAAGGTATAGGTTAATTTTGATATTCCCATAATTGAAAGTAAGATAGATGCAGATGCCCTAGACAAATGGTTAAATCTGTTAGAAGGTTATTTCTCTATTCATAATTTTTCCGATAGGGAAAAGATCACCTTCACACTCCTTAAATCTCTCTCCCATGTCAAACATTGCTGGGAAACTTACTAGGAGAAAAGTTCCACAGAGGAGTCTGGAATATATGGGGCTAAGCCCACTTGGGATTTTTTTGTGGATGCGGTAAAGGAACAGTATTACTCTATTGGAAACTATGAGGACCAATACAGGAGATGAACCACACTGCAACAACAGAGGGGCCAAGTAGTTTCAGATTTCACCAATACGTTCCATACCTTGCGCACCAAGTTGGTTATCAAAGACTCCGAATGAAATTTGGTTTTGAAATACCATGGGGCTCTATACAGATACATCCAAATTGAAATGGATTTTCTGGACATCTCATCACTCGATGCTGCTTATCGATATGCTGTTAAAATCAAGCATAAATTTAAGCACCAGAACAAATGGGATTTCATATCTGTAAATCCACAACAACCAAAGTATGATAAAGACGACTCTAATAAACAGTCTTTTGAAAACCAGTCTAAGCCACAGGAGAAGAAGGGTCACAGAAAGACAAAGAAGGACACTAGAAAATGGTGTGATTTCCACAAAATCCTCTGGCACAACACCGATGAATGTCGCTCAAAACAGTCATTGGTGGCCGAGATCAAAGACAAGGAGCCGAACCCTGATTCAGTATCTGATTTTGAAAATACTGGTAAAAGACAGATCATTGACGCATACCCCACTATTATTGTCACGAATACAACAATTAAACCAAAAGAACCAATAGATCCTGAAGAGGGGGAGCACATTTTTCATTCACAGATATGGGTGAAGGGGACCATGCTACATTTTTTTGTTGATAGTGGAAGCCAGAAGAACCTCATGTTAGTAGAGGTCATCAAACAGTTGGGATTTTTAACAACATCACACTCGCATCCATACAACATCGGGTGACTTTGCCAAGGATGGAATCTCCCTGTCAGCCAACAGTGTCAATTATCATATGACATTGAACCCATCAAGGATGAGGTATTATGTGATGTTATCCCACTGGATGCCTATGATGTCCTCTTTGGCCAACCATACATGCAGAGACGCCATGTTGTTTATGAGTCTCGATCCCGTAGTGTCATTGTTACTTTGGGGGGTCATCTCTACAGAATACCAGAGGTAGTTCCAACTATTGTTCCACCTAAACAGTGCCGCAAGGTAGTATCTCATACTGCAAAATTCAGCTTCTTCACATTCTGTTCAAAAGGGGAACATAAGGACACTACAACCACTACAAACTCACCCCAAGCAACTTATATCCAACAGAGGTAGGTCAAAAAGGTTGTAGAAAATCACAAAGATTTATTCTGCACACAAGCATCTCATGTAGCCAGACTGGTTAAAAATGTCCAACCCTTCCAGCCATGTGTTCGTTACAATCTTCAACAAGCTAAGCAACGCAACTTCTCCAACAAGGAAGGAAACTCATCAAGATGCAGATTCAACAAATGATTTTCCCTCTCCCGCGGGCACTCAACGCAATGGAGACCATTGCTTCCTAAGTATGGAGGATTGATCTAGGTGGATATCGATGGTCACCCACCTTTTCCAACTGGCTCAAAACAATTTTTTGGGAATTTTGGCAATTTACTATTTTTAACAGTTTTAACTTTCGAGGCTATTTTGAGGGCCTAAATGAAGGTTTTTCAAGATCAATCTTCTCAGTTATTAACAAAGGAATTATTGAGCCCCCAAAATGAATCTACTCGATGATACCTTTTCAACGGGCTATCATATGCCTAAAACATAGATCGTATGCAAAAGTTACGACCTCGGGCAGTTGATGTACTAACTTACCCAAACGGTGCCCACATGACTTTTGGTGCTTCATCTCGTAGGGTTAGGTTTTTGGATGTCTAGGGTTTTTGGCATTCCTGTTTATTGTAAAAAGGCCTTCAGAGCCTCATTGTATTCATCTTCTAGCGAATGAGAGTAGCCATCACATCTCTTCTTAGAGATAAGATACCACCATTCTAGCGAGTCCTTCACTCTATATTTTTACTGTATTTTTACAGTTTCTTTACATTTCTTTCATTAATAGAAATCATGTATTACTGAATATATATTTTTATGGTTGCATCTCCGATACATTTATGTTATATTATTGAATATCTGTGATATCTCTGTGCATTTCTTTATTATATCTCCGCTCTCATTTCGTGCCAAAAATAATCCGGATCAGTGGTATCAGAGCAGGCTGCTCTTGATCATTTTTCAATGCATGTCCCCGACAAGGTTTGAGTGTAGAAAGTTGGGTATCGAGCTTATCTATCTTGAAGACAATTTCTCTCGTATGCCCAAGAAACCATCCATGGTGGAAGAAAAGAAAAATGAGGGAGTAGACGATCCTATCAATCTATTGCTTAAGCAAGATCACCTGCGACAGAAGGACGAAATGATGGAGAATTTTTCCCACATCCTTCAATGCCTGCCGATATTAACAGACAGATCTTCATTAAAAAACCACTTTGGAAGCACCTCTCCTTTCAAGGTACAGGTTAATTTTGATATTCCTGTATTTGAAGGTCAGATAGATGTCGATTCACTAGACAAATGGTTAAATTTGTTAGAAGGTTATTTCTCTGTTCATAATTTTTTCGACAGGGAAAAGATCACCTTCACACTCCTTAAAGCTCTCCCCCATGTCAAACATTGGTGGGAAACTTACTGGGATAAAAGTTCCACAAAGGAGTCTGGAATATATGTGGCCGAGCCCACTTGGCATTTTTTGTGGATGCGGTAAAGGAACAATATTACCCTGTTGGAAACTACGAGGACCAGTACATGAGATGGACCACACTATGGCAAGAGAGGGGCCAAGCAGTTTGAGATTTCACCAATACGTTCCATACCTTGCGCACCAAGATGGGTATCAAAGACTCTGAACAACATTTGGTTCTGAAATACCGTGGGGCTCTACATAGATACATCCAAACTGAAATGGATTTTCTGGACATCTCATCACTCGGTGTTGCTTATCGATATGATGTTAAAATCAAGCAGAAATTTAAGCACCAGAACAAATGATATTTCGGATCTGTAAATCCGTAACAACCAAAGTATGATAAATATGACTCTAATAAACAGTCTCCTGAAAACCAATCTAAGCCACATGAGAAGAAGGGTCACAGAAAGACAAAGAAGGACACCAGAAAATGGTGCAATTTCCACAAAATCCCCTTGCAGAACACCGATGAATGTCACTCAAAAGAGTCATTGGTGGATGAGATCAAAGACAAGGAGTCAGACCCTGATTTAGAATCTGATTCTGAAAATACTGGCAAAAGACAAATCATTGACGCAGACCCCGCTGTTATTGTCGTGACTGCAATAATTCAACGTGAAGAACCAACAGATCCTGAAAAGGGGGAGTGCCTTTTTCATTCATAGATGTGGGTGAAGGGGACCCCGCTGTTATTGTCGCGACCACAATAATTCAATGTGAAGAACCAACAGATCCTGAAAAGGGGGAGTGCCTTTTTCATTCATAGATGTGGGTGAAGGGGACCCCGCTGCATTTTATTGTTGATAGTGAAAGGCAAAATAACCTCATTTTAGTAGAGGTCGTCAAACAGTTGGGATTGTCAACAAAACCACACCCACAACTATACAACATCGGGTGGCTTCTCCAAGGATGATATCTCCGTGTAAACCAACAATGTCAATTATCATACAACATCCAACCCTTCAAGGATGAGGTATTCTATGATGTCCTTTTGGGATAACCATACATGTGGAGACACCATGCTGTTTATGAGTCTCGACCCTGTAGTGTCATTGTTACTTTGGGGGGTCATCTCTATAGAATACCAGAGGTAGTTCCAACTATTGTTCTACTTAAACAGTGCCACAAGATAGTATCTCACACTGCAAAATTCGGCTTCTTCACAATCTTTTCAAAAGGGGAACAGAAGAACACTGCAACCACTACAGCCTCGCCCCAAGCACCTTCTATCCAATAGAAGAAGGTTGACAAGGTTGTATAAAAACGCAAAGATTCCTTCTTCACACAAGCATCTCATGTAGCAAGACTGGTTAAAAAGGTCCAACCCTTCCAGCCACATATTCGTGACAACCTTCAACAAGCTAAGGAGCACAACTTCTTCAACAAGGTAGGCAACTCATCAAGATGCAGATTCAACAAATGATTTTCCCTCTCCCCATGAAACTCAACACAATGGAGACCATTGCTTCCTAAGGAGGGAGAGTTTATCCAGGTGGATATCAGTGGCCACACACCTTTTCCAACTAGCTCAAAACATTTTTCTGGTAATTTTGGCAATTTACTATTTTTAGCAGTTTTAACTTCTGAGGCTATTTTGAGGCCTTAAATGAAGGTTTTTCGAGATATATATTCTCAATGATAGCCGAAGCCATGATTGAGCCCCCAAAATGAATCTCCTCGACGATACCTTTCCAACAGGATATCATATTCCTAAAACAAAGATGGTATGCAAACGTTACGACCTCGAGAAGTTGATGTACTAACTTACCCAAACGGGGCCCCCATGACTTTTGGCGCTTCATCTCCTAGGGTTAGGTTTTTGGATGTCTAGGGTTTTTGGGATTCCTGTTTATTGTAAAAATGTCTTCAGAGCCTCATTGTAATCATCTTATGGATAATGAGAGTAGCCGTCACATCTCTTCTCAGAGATAAGCTGCCACCATCCTTGCGAGTCTTTCACTATGTATTTTTACAATCTCTGTAAATTTCTCTCATTAATAGAAATCGTGTATTACTGTATATCTGTGTTTATGGTTATATGTCTGATACATATATGTTATATTATTGAATATCTGTGATATCTATGTGCATTTATTTATTATATCTCCGCTCTCATGTCATGCCAAAAATAATCTGGATCAGTGGTATTAGAGCAGGCTGTTGTTGATAATTTTTCAGTCCATGTTCCGGACGAGGTCCGAGTATAGAAATTTTGGTCTCAATCTTGTCTCTATTGCATGCCCAAGAAAACCTCCATGGTGGAAGAAAAAAAAAATGATGGAGGAGATGATCCTATCAATCTTTTGCTTGAGCAAGATCTCACGCGACAAAGGGATGAAGTGATGGAGAATTTTTCCCACATCCTTCAATGCCCGCCGATAACAACAGACACATCTTCATCAAACAACCACTTTGGAAGCACCTCTACTTTCAAGGTATAGGTTAATTTTGATATTCCCGTATTTGAAGGTCAGATAGATGCAGATGCCCTAGACAAATGGTTAAATATTTTAGAAGGTTATTTCTCTGTTCATAATTTTTTCGATAGGGAAAATATCACCTTTGCACTCCTTAAATCTCTCCCCTATGTCAAACATTGGTGGGAAACTTACTGGGAGAAAAGTTCTACAAAGGAGTTTGGAATATATGGGGTCGAGCCCACTTGGGATTTTTTTGTGGATGCGGTAAAGGAAAAGTATTACCCTGTTGACAGCTATGAGGACCAGTAGATGAGATGGACTACACTGCGGCAAGAGAGGGGCAAAGAAGTTACAGAGTTAACCTATACCTTCCATACCTTGCCCACCAAGCTGGGTATCAAATAATCTGAATGACATTTGGTTCTGAAATACTGTGGGGCTTTACATAGATTCATCCAAACTGAAATGGATTTTCTTGACATCTCATCACTTGGTGCTGCTTATTGATATGCTGTTAAAATCAAGAAAAAATTTAAGCACTAGAACAAACGAGATTTAGGATCTGTAAATCCGTAACAACCAAAGTATGATAAAGACAACTCTAATAAATAGTCTCCTGAAAACCAGTCTAAGCCACAGGAGAAGAAGGGTCACAGAAAGACAAAGAAGGACATGGGAAAATGGTGCGATTTCCACAAAAACCCCTGGCACAACACCAATGAATTTCTCTCAAAACAATTATTAGTGGTCGAGATCAAAGACACGGAGCCAAACCCTGATTCATAATCTGATTATGAAAATACTAGTAAAAGACAGATGATTGACGTAGACCCTACTATTATTGTCGTGACCGCAACAATTCAACCAGAAGAACCAACAGATCCCGAAGAGGGGGAGCTCCTTTTTCATTCAAAATGTGGGTGAACGAGACCCCGCTTCATTTTATTGTTGATAGCGGAAGCCAAAAGAACCTCATCTCACCAGAGGTCGTCAAACAGTTGGGATTGTCGACAATACCACACCCGCAAGCATAAAACATCGGGTGGCTTTGCCAAGGACGAGATCTTCATGTCAACCAAAAATGTTTATTATCATACGACATCCAACCCTTCAAGGATGAGGTATTATGTGATGTTGCCCCACTGTATGTCTGTGATGTCCTCTTGGGCCAACCATACATGTGGAGACACCATGTTGTTTATAATTCTCAACCCCGTAGTGTCATTGTTACTTTGGGGGGTGATCTCTACAGAATTCCAGAGGTATTTCTAACTATTGTTCCACCTAAACAGTGCTGCAAGATAGTATCTCATACTGCAAAATTCAGCTTCTTCACAATCTGGTCAAAAGGGTAACAGAAGGACACTGCAACCACTACAGCCTCGCCCCAAGCACCTTCTATCCAACATAAGCAAGTCGACAAGGTTGTATCAAAGCACAAAGATTTCTTCTACACATAGGCATCTCATGTAGCCAGACTGGTTAAAAAGGTCCAACCCTTCCAGCCACATGTTCGTGACAACCTTCAACAAGCTAAGTAGTGCAACTTCTCCAACAAGGCAGACAACTCATCAAGATGCAGATTCAACAAATGCTTTTCCCTCTCCCCCGAGCACTCAACGCAATGGAGACCATTTATTCCTAAGGAGGGAGGATTGATCCAGGTGGATATCAGTTTCTACCCACCTTTTCTAACTGGCTCAAAACAATTTTCTGGCAATTTTGGCAATTTACTATTTTTAGCAATTTTAACTTCCGGGGCTATTTTGAGGGCTTAAATGAAGGTTTTTCGAGATCGATCTTATCAATTATTACCAAAGGAATTATTTATCCCCCAAAATGAATCTCCTCGATGATACCTTTCTAACGGGCTATCATACGCCTAAAACAGAGATTGTATGCAAAAGTTACGACCCCGGGAAGTTGATGTACTAACTTACCCAAACGGGGCCCACATGACTTTTGGCGCTTCATCTCTTAGGGTTAGGTTTTTGGATTTATAGGATTTGTATCATTCCTTTTTATTGTAAAAAGGCCTTCAGAGCCTCATTTTAATCATCTTCTGGCGAATGAGAGTAGCCGTCACATCTCTTCTCAGAGATAAGATGCCACCATTCTAGCGAGTCTTTGACTCTGTATTTTTACAATCTCTGTACATTTCTTTCATTAATAGAAATTGTGTATTATTGTATATATGTGTTTATGGTTGCATCTATGATACATTTCTGTTATATTAATCAATATCCGCGATATCTCTGTGCATTTATTTATTATATCTCCGCTCTCATTTCGTGCCAAAAATAATCCGGATCAATTCCGATCTCCAAAATGCCTCTTTCTCTTCATTAATTTCGATGTATAAGTATTGTCTGTCATATACAAAGTGAAAAATTCCCCACTTCATTACAATCATCCATTTTTAAAACATAAGAAGAGGCTTTTCATATCTAGTAACTGTCATCCTGTTGCATGATAGTTACAATGCTTCATTTCACATTCCTAATCGAGACTTTACAATAATTAAAAAATAATCAAAATGCATAAAATTTGTTATAAAAAATCAAGTGGTTTTTGGCTATTGCATTTTATCCTTGAAGTCTTTCCACAATTCGAAGTTTTCTAGTATAGTGTCTATTCTTCTTAGTCACATATTCTTGAGATCTATTTCACCATCATAGATAGGGGTTACCACTTCTGTCTTTAGATATTCTTTTGTTTGTTATATGGAGTATCTAGTTAACAATATCAATATGTTTGGATTTATTATTCTAGTTTCCAACGCTTTTTTATCAACCTCCTCTATTACTTTGATAGCCTTCATGTTGAGATTTCTTCTGGTTTCCACATCCTATATTATCATTTGAGCTGGTCCAAATTTTTCCAAATCTGTGAGGGTCTCCATCCCAAATTGTCCTAGCAAGTTATCTGATATCCTCCATAATCTTTGGCAAGCCATTTCAACTGTTTCTTGAATGGTTTTGATATTATTGAGCATAAATTTCCCAGTGTTAAGAAGTACTTGATATTTTATTCTTTGCTTGGATGTGTATACTGGTAGGATGTTAAGAGGGTTATCATAAACATATTTCCAATATACAATCTTGTCATAGACACTCTGGTACTTTTCCTTCACATTGTTCATCTGCAGACCTAGCTTAAGGTGACCCGACCTGTTCCTTCGAATTCCATTTAAAAGGTAGAATATTTTCTTCTACATATCCCTAAGTTACTCATTGGCTCTTATGGATTCTTCTGTAAATATATCCAAGGAAATAGTTCCTTTTTTTTTTTCTTCTAAAGTCTTCTCCAAGAGGTCATTGTCTTGTTGCAGTCGCCGAATCTGGTCTTCTATCTTCTCATTATAGGAACTTATCTCCAATCGTTAAGACTGCAGCCTTGTCATTTGATCTTGAGTATGTGTGGCTTTAAGTTGTTCTATTTCCTCTTGACGTAACTTTTGGTCCAAGCTAACATTTTGTTCAAATTCTACACTCAGTCTATTCTCTTGAAGTTGCAGTTCCATATGCAATTCTTCTCTTTGTAGATGCTCTACTGTTATGGAATCTTTCATGAATTCATTGGCCATATTATCTCTGATGGTATCCATGGAAGCCTCTAGCTCAGATACCCTTGCTTTTGATATGTCAATGGCTTCTCCGATTTCATAGATTGACATCACATTTGCACCAGTGAAGGCATTAAAGGTTGATGCGACTTGTATTGCATTCTCTTTAGGATCTAGGCCTGATTTCCACTTAATGCTTATTTTATATGTTTCTTGGTTTGTGCCCGATCCTTCTCTTTCTCTCTGTGTTGTTCTTATCTCAATAGCCTTGGTATTGTGGATGTAATAGTATTCACCCACAACTACAACAAAACATTCTATTCCAAGTCCTGGAGATGTAAATGAAAGACTACCTAGAATTTCTTCGAGAGTATTACATTCTTCCAATGGAATAGATAAAATGCATTCATCAAGGTTTGTTACGACAATTGTGTTCAATTGTGTTGGTTCCTTTTCCCGGGATTTGGTTTCATTCCTCTTTTCTTCTTTATTTCCTCATTTTGAGTGGCCAATGAGGATGGTTCTTCATCTATATTTATCTTCATCCCAAGATCAATGTATTCTTGAGCCTTGGTATCCTTATCTGTGTTATTTGTCCCCTCTTCATTGTTATTATATCAAACTTGGCTTTGATCTTTCCAGCCCTGTTTTTTTCTTCTCCAGCTGTGCTATTTTCCTCTGCTAATATTTCTCCTGAGATTCATCATCTTTTATTAATATTTCTGCCTCTATTCCATTTCTATAGCTTCCCACTTCTCCTTATCCTACTGAAATAGTTTTTAAAATTTTTCTTTTACTAGAACCCTATTTTCCTCTTCCTCTTTCTAAAGTTTCTCTCTATCTTGTTCACTATCTAGCCTGTCTAGTACTTCCTCAAAGCAAACAAATCCTATGAAGAGGTCCTCTGCAAAATTATCCCCATGAACAACTTACTATGCTAACTTGACAACCTTTATATGCTCATATATTACATTCTAGAGATAATTCCCTTTCTTTCTCCCAATACATAAACATAGCTCTCTTATAGTTTCAACTTCCTTCTTAGCATGCGTTTTATTTGATATAGAATACTTTCCTATGTGTAGTGGAAATATTGGCCAATAATTTTTGTTCTTCTCAAAAAAGTAGGAAATGACCCCTTTCTCAACCCTCTGATAGGTTATTTCTTTGGATAATAGTTTGTCATGAAAATATTTGGGCAGTAGATGGGGTGGCCCGGTGGCTCGGTGGCTCCATATATCCTGACGTAGGTATATTACTTCATCATATAGAAATATCCTATTTATTGTAAGGATTTGATAGCTCTTGGAGACATTCTATGTGGGTAAAACCCAAAGATAACTTTGTATAGATGAGCCGAGAAGTAATCACAAATATCATATAAGTGTTTTTTATAGTTTACCTCCCAAAATTATGAACAATATACATGAATTGGGGGTTGGTTTGGGTTCCAAGCCCAATTAAAAGAAAAAAAATTATGAGCAACACAAATTGCATCAATAAGGTATGCTATCATGTAGAAGCCAAGGTTTTTGATACCTTGGGCCTCCCAAGCTCGATTTATGATGTTTAAGGATAAAATGTTGGCCCAATTAAAGGCTCATCTAGTATTCACCACTATGTAAGCCATCAAAAACCACTCCATCCTGAAATGATTGTTGGTTTCCTCGCCATAGATCTTGTAGATCATCGTATTTAGGATTCTGTATGGATCCTTTAAGTACTTAGAGGGAATAAGTCTTTCCCCTTCCTTTATCGACCATTTCTCATTGAAGAATCAATCCTCCACCAATGTTATCCACAATTTTGGTCATCGTGATGATGTTATGATGATGTCATGATGATGGAAAATCAAGCTCTTCACTAAGAAATACTTTCCTGAGAAAAGTTGCACTTGTCTGTTTCCAGAAACTATATTTTTCAAGGAGTTCGCAGGCCACCTATATACTTGCCTACAAGAATTCCTGATTCTCGCAGGCTGCCTTAAGCTAGGGTGCGAATAGTTCGCA
>ML817637.1:11258-30873 GCA_009831015.1 Picea engelmannii | reverse complement strand
AGATCATCTCAAGGAAAGATATGAGAATTTAAACCAGCTTGAAGCAGAATTCAGTTAACAAGAAAGAATACTTGAAGAAGAAATCATATCCTTGAAGATCCAACTTGAAGAAGAAAAGAGAACAAAAGAAGTCACGAAGATTTAGATAATGAAGAAAGAAAAAGAGGTTGAGAAGCTTGAAGAAGAAGTTGTCACATTGAGAGTTAAAATCGTCAATCTCAACAAGAACATTGAAGAGAGAGAAACATCCACATCATCAGTAACGAAAATTGAAGATAAACACTCCAGGTTGTTAGAAAGGAAGAATGAAGAAAATGGTAAGAATTATGCAGAAGTACTCAAAGGAAGGAATCATGGTCAACAAGAATCAAAGAAGAATGAGTATAACAGAGATACATTTTCAATAATACCTTCCACATTCAAGCAACAAAAAAGCTTCAATAATGATGAAGGAATCAGTATAAGAGAAGATCATGATCAACCGAGGCATGAATTCATAAATATTGCACTGCAAAGAAGATCATTATTGCACTACAAAGAAGATCATTCACTCCCATGTATGAAAGTTTATTTTATGGTCATTGTTTTATTTGTACTAACTTTGGAAATAAGGTTGTATATTGCAGAGCATATGGAAGAAATATTCATACAAGGAATACCTATGTGGCTCCCCACAACATTGAATGTCACAAATGCTACAATTATGGTCACATAGCTCAGAATTGTAGAAGCATGATAGAGCTCACCATGAAATAAAACATCGATGTCAGATACATGAAGGTTTTGAGAACAAAATATAGACAAGAAGAGTAGGTGAATAAAGAACAAGTCCTAGATATCGCAGGATTTGCAGTAGTGTGAGAAAGAAAAGAAGAGAAGGTGAACAAAAAACATGCCCAAGAGATTGTACTCTTAGGAATTGTAGTGAAAGATCATAATGAATCCAAAGGAAAAAAGGAAGAAGTCAGAGTACATAGAGATGATGAATCTACATACGAAGAGGAAGATTACTCCACATTAGGGTGGATTCCTCCATTGTTTTGATCCATCCGACTTGGAGACTCCTAGTAAATATGAATATTGAACAGGGAGAGTATATGCAGTAGCTACTATAGATAAAATAACCATCCGTTAATTAGTTTGAAATGTTTGCAAAGACAGATTAAGAGAAGTCAGATAGTAGAATTACAAAATGACAGATTGATCAATTAAGAAACAATATTCCCATACAAATATAAGAGGAATATCATTGATACACTATTCAGGAAGAGATTCATGATTATATGGAAGACTCCAGATAGGGATATATTTATTACAAGTTCAAGGATAAATTGCATATCAGTGGACATATTTGATTCAGTTTGAGAAACATGAATATGCGATGATCAGTTACAATAAAGAAGTATTAATAATATTATAATGACATATGGGTCAGCATTATGGACAATTGTGTATAAGAGTTATGGACAGATTATAACATATGGGCATAGATGGATTTATGAGATCATTGGAAGGTCTATACAGATATATGACATAGCATATTTACACTTGGAATCAGTGGAATCAATGGACAAATGAAATCATCCAGTCACAAGAAAACAAGCACTGAAAGGCATAACATAAAAGGGAAAGAGAAACCTTCAGCAGAAGTTATATCATCAGAGGGACATTGTTGAATAGTATGGTCATTGATGTCTAAACAGTGAAAATGACATGCCATGAAGATTTAAAGTCAAGAAATTTTGAATGTTTTTTATATATCTCAGATAATTACAAGAGAAAGCACCAATGGACAAGAAGCATCAGAAGAGAGGAAAGGAAGAGTATGCAGGAAGTCCCATATTTTTCTACATATTCCATAGAAGTAAAGGGGAGATAAATCATCAGAGAAAGAGATTAAGAAAGAAATATTAGAAGTATGCAAATAGGGGGAGACATACCGACAGGGGGAGTTATCCTTTTTTTCATAATTTCATTGGAGAGAAAAGAACAGTGGCATGGAGATAGAGAGAAATATTAGAAGCATGAAGACAGGGGGAGCAACCCCAAAGCAAGATACCCTTTGTCATTGATGTCAAAGGGGGAGAGATAAAAGCAATGGCATGGAGGCAGGGGGAGTGATGGTCATAGGGGGAGCACGAACATGAGTATTCATATGAGTATGAGTGTTTCCATCAATGCATTCCATTAGTGTTACCATCAATGTCAAAGGGGGAGATTGTTGGAAATTTGGTTTGGACAGTTGGTTGTCATTGATTTCAACCCTTGTAGAAGTCCGGAAGACCTAGAGATGTGATCACATCAACCCTTAGAGAAGTCTGGAAGACCTAGAGATGTGATTGCGTCAACCCTTGGAGAAGTCTGGAAGCCCCAGAGATGTGGAGGAGATCGTTGGACAATTGGTTGTCATTTTTATGGTCAATATTGTCGGTACATTGATTGATGTCATCCTAGAAGAAGTTCGAGAGACGGGTGTAATTGACGAAGTCTACAAGAAGCCTTGAAGGTGTGGTTGTGGAACTCAAAGTTGTTTGAGGAATTTGAATGTGAAGGATTGCACAAATGTAGATAACATACCCATGGATGGATAGTTCTCGTCATGTCGTTTCCAATGGTAGGTAGTACACCACGTGGTTCCTCACGGTTGAGGAGTTATGGTCTCATGAAGTTGGAAGACCTGAAGAATGGTTAAGAAGCCCTAAACAGTTACAAAGTCATTAATTAAGGGAAAAGTGGTGGTAACAAGAAAGTATATGTTGACCCTAAAATTAAGAAAAAGGGTAGGACAATTATGACCCTAAAATGAGGAACAATGGTAAAACAATTATGAACCTAAAGTTAGAAAAAAGGGTAAAACAGTTATGACCCTAAAATTAGATAAAAAGGTAAAATAGTTACGACCCTAAAATTAGGAAAAGGGGTAAAGCAATTATTACCCTAAAATTAGGAAAAAGGGTAAAACAGTTGTAACAAGAAATTGATTAAGGGTAAAGTGGTTACAACAAGAAATTAATTAAGGGTAAAGTGGTTGAAAAGAAGTTACATGGGAGAGTATAAATACACATCAAGGGTCTCTCATTCTTACACACAATTTCATTGAATATCTATCTAAGTGAACACTTGATCTATTGGAGAATATGAGGTAGCGAGGATGAGGTAAAGTAAAGGGGATGTTTGTTTCAGGTTGCAGAAAGGTATGATGATGCAACAAGGTTTCTACGGGATTAAAGGTATGTTTATATGCATTTTTTGAAGGTTATATCTTGGTGATAGTATGGTACATGTTGAGTTATATTTTGGTAATGTTATGGTGCATCGTTTATGGGATATATTTTGGTATATGGTTGAGGAATATCATGAGTGATATGACACATGTTTGAGGTACATAGCTTATCGATGTTGGCACATGTTTGGTACATGGTTTAGATGCATATCTTGATGAGGTTATGGTACATGCTTTGTGATGTTAGTACATGATGAGACTGTTACAATAAAATCCCCCTGTGAACAAGTGGATTCCCTCTTGGATCCTAAATCTCTAAGATCGAGATAGAAAGGTGCTAACTTTTTTCATTGACATCCCTTTAAACCTAGCTAAACTAATATATAGAGAAGAGGAAGAAGATGTCAATTTTACGATGTTTGTCCTTGCCCAGTTCCAAGTTGAGCTATGATCCACAAACTCTTCAACAGGTCCTGCAATCCAATCGAAGACAAAGCATGCTTCCTATTCTACTACAATTAGTTTGAAACTAGATCTACCCATTAAACACAAGTTCATGTAAGCATACACAATCTTGAAGGAAACAGGCCAAGCACATGTATTAATGAGAAATCAATAGAGATACTTACAGACCTTTGATGCAGATGCAACAGCCTCACCAAGCTCTCATTGTCCAACCCCTTTCTCAAATGATCCACAAACAAAATGAATATTCTTCACTGATTATATCCCTTATGAGATCATAAGTTTGATGCCTTCAATTTCTCCCCTTCCTTATGAGATCATAAGTTAGGTATCTCTCAATTTCTCCATCCATTCTTTTCACCATAAGAAGGCCTCCTTATATAAGCTTGAAGAGGCCCAACCACCTTAGAGATTCTTGGGATAGGTTGAGGATCTTTCTACATCAATTCTATATCCTCCCTAAGATCCAACCTTGACCTCAGATTCAAATCCAACTGATTTCAGAGATAAGGGGGATCCTCCCCTGATTTTCTCAACAGGATAACGCTCCCCCAGAATGGTGCACAGATCACTACAACTCTCCCCCAAAGAAGGGAAAGGAGCGCTAGCGCTCCCTATTAGTGGGTAGGGGAGTGTTGCCCAAGATTTCTTCAAAAAATCCTAGCGCTTCCCCAGAAGGGTGTACAGAGTGCTACAACGCTCCCCCAAAGAAGGTCAGGGAGCATTAGCACTCCCCGTCAGTGGGTCAACGAGCATTGCCCTTCAAAATTCATTTTTAAGTGGTTTTATCAAAGCAAAAGGTTTTGTACTCTTCATCAGATGATTTTTCCTTCTTTAACCAACCTCTGAGGGTGTTTTCAAGTGTTCTTTGTGATGTCGTTCAAGACACGACATAGGCAAGATGACTGTATAATGTTTGCAACACTTGCGACATTTGTGGCCAAAGTGCGACACTTGCGACACTTGTAATGACAACAGTAGGTCATCATTGAAGTGAGTAATTTTTATGTGTAACAGAGACACATCTTGGTGATGTTATGGTTCATGGTTTGATGCATGGATTGGCACATGGTTGAGGCACATATCTTGATGATGATATGGTGCATTATTAGAGGCACTTGTTGGTGATCTTGGTACATGATTTGGTACTTTGTTGAGGCACTTCATTGTTGATATCTTATGGTACATGGTATATGGGATGATTGAGACATATCATGAGTGATATGGTATATGTTTGAGGCACATCTCATGGTACATGTTGGAACATGGTAGATGGTTTGGTACAGGTTTGATGCATGATACGATACATGGTTGATACATGGTATAGTACAATTTTTGGTGCATGATTGATGCACGGTTTGGTACATGGTACATGTATTGATGTACATGGTTGATACATGGTATGGTACATGTTTGTCACATTGTATGGTACAGGTTTGGTACATGGTTGAGATACATATATTGTGATGATATGTTTTTGATCTTAGTACATGCTTAGTAGAGGCATGTTTTGGTAATGTTTGAGCATCTGGTTGATAGGTTTTCTTGGTCATCAAGGATTTGTATCAGTGATAGTCACATGTTGGTGATAGTGACAAGTTGGATATAGTGATAGGTTGATATGTTACAAGTTGATGTGACAGTGGAAATGGCAATGATAGTGGCAGTGACAGTGGCAGTGATTGTAGTAGTGACAATTTGTTCTACACTTATATTTTAGGGTGGCAAGATGGGGAAAGGAAAGGGGGTTGTATCTTCATTCCATTTGGTTCTGGAGAACACTAGGAGTTGGATCTTCGTTCAGGTTGGAGCTTGAGAATAATGGTTTTATAGTCTCCTTTTGCTTGGAGCCAGAGAATTTAGGGAGTTGTAGTTTCCTTCAGGTTGGAGCCTGTAAATAGGTGGTTGTAGCCTCCTTCTAGTTGTACATGGATAATTGGAAAGTTGGTGCTTCCAATGAATGCATTCTTGACAATATATAAGAAAGAATTATGTGGTTTTCTCCCATTTGGGTTTCCACATAAACTCTGGTGTACTCTGTATTTGATGTGATGTTTCTTATGATTATATTCTCATGATATATTGAATTCAATCATAGATGATACATTGATGATAAACTAATGAATATTGTTGATAAAGTTGAAGAATATATATTGTGGTTAAAAGTGCTAAAAGTGTTCATATTGATTCAACCCCCCCTCTAAGTATTCCAACATACCATTCACATATGATGGGATAAGAGAATAAACCACTGCCATGATTGAAAAATTAAGCAAAGAAGGAATTAAAATTATGTACAAATAAAAAAATAAAGTAAATAAACTATATCGAAAGAAAAATCAAAAGAAAACTATGTCAGTCATTAAAAGAAGAATCAACTTGAAAGAAAAACATATAATCCCAACAACATGGGACACATCATGAACACCATAAGAAAAATAATTTTGAGTGAAATTAAGGGTAAGAGTTGGGAAATATAGTGAACCATTCAAAATAAATCCCAATGACAGATTCCTAGGGTATCACAATCTAGAAGGGGAAAATAAGAAAGGTCATGAGAATTAATAATCATACAACCAAAAATCTCATAACTAATGGACCCATATAAAATTTCCCTTCTATATGGTGAAACAATTAAATTTTTCCCAATACCTAATCAACATGAGTTAATGGAAATGCTCAACAAAAAAGATTTCAATTTATTTGTGTGAAACATACCACAAACACTCATACCCTCTAGGATCTCTGCCATGAATAAGTCTCTTTCAAGCTTGAAAACACTATACCATCAATCTCATCAGTTATCTTTATCTAAAGTATAAATTTCTCCTTACCATGAAAAGATGATTACTAATTCCCAAGATTCGAATGATTTCAACGGCTTAATCTAATGAGGCAAGAAGAGAATATTACAGCTATGGGGGCAGATTAGAATAATCATGATGGTTTAAAGTGACTCCAAACAACAATTTCTTTAAAATATATTTCCCTTAAAACTATATCAAAGAACATATCAAAAACCATACCTAAAAGAGATGATCAAGGCTAGATTTCTAATCAGAAATCAAATTGATAAATAGAATGATTGTTGAATTCAAGATATTGATAGCATGGAAATATTTTCAAGGTAATCCAGGCATAGAACTCCAAGGAAACACTTCCCTAAGTTGTCCAGACATGTTTCAAGTCTGTTAGGAGGGGTGTCCTTTGCTACTTGCTATAAACAACTGCTTATATACAAGAAGAAACTTGAATTAAGCAAGTTTCCAGCTTGAAAAAAAAAATCCATCCTTAAATGGATTAACAACTAGAAAAATTAAAATATCTACATGCAGAAATAAGAAACTAAACTAAAAGTAATCAAAGAAAATAGCTAGAAAGAAAATTGAGTTCCATTATGTTAAGTCTATACTAAAACATGTTGGCTTAAAGAAATTAAATAAACTAAGAGGCCATATAACTATCAAAAAAACTTCAAACATGTAATTAAATGGTCATTTAAAGGAATTAAAAGAAATTGGAGTGGTCTTAATCTAATATGGAAAGCATTTTAATTCTCAAACTTTCGATAACTGTGTACACGATAACAAAATCAAAACTCAAAGGTTTAATCCAACTAAGAAATATTTTTCAATCAGAATTAAATTAATATAGAGATATCAAATTGGAAATCCTTAAGTCTTCATTTTCATAATAAAAGGAATTGCAGAGTGTATCATTTTTAAAAATCCCTTTTTCATTAATTTGTAAAATGATAATTTGTTCATCAAAAGATCACTATAGGAGAATCATGAATTTCATGGTATGGATAGTGATTAGAAAATTAATCCAAATGCATAGCTAAAAATCTTTGATAGTGCGACAACTAAATGTTTCTCTTTTGTCAAAATAATTTTGCACAAAAAGCTCTCCCAAGGGAAAACACTAGCATGGAAACTTCCCAATTTTTTCATGAAATTCCTTTTCTGTTCAGCCAACAAGTCCTTTTATTGAAATGATAAAAGGAAAAAAGAAAACTAACTAGAGACCAGAAACAAAGATTAGACTACACTAACAAATTAAAAGGAAAATAATCTAAAGTTGTAATTTATCAAAAGTGAAAATCAGTTATCAGGATTTATTCATTAGGTACATCTCGGAAAATAGCAGTAGGTAGCCTTACCTATAAGAATAAACAATCCTACTCATTACTTTACTGTTGAATTTATTGAAAACAAAATAAAACCTACAATATACAACTATGCAAAGAAAAGAAACTAAATTATTCTATCCTACTCTTATCCTACACTACATTGTCTTTAAATGAACTATGTGAAATCATAATGCCAATTTAGCCATCCATGTAACTCCAAACCTAATCAAATATTCATAAAAAATCAGTAGCAGAAATTGGAGTAGTAAGAGACCAAATATAGGAAAAAATAAATCAAGTAAACATATACCCACCATGCGCAAGATGACAATATTATAATTCATGGGACATACAGATAAGTAAGATCTCTCCAATCAATCTTCTATTATATCATAAAATTTACAGTGAACATCATAGAAGTGTTGGTGGGAATTAAAAAATGAGTGGCATACTTAATGCGAACCATGTATGAAATAATCATGACTAGTACATTGGGGAAGAGTCTTAGTGATGATGATATCATTTATTCCAGAGCACAAAACAAAATAATGAGGGCCTGACATATCCATTGGTGGAAACCGAAGTGCCTCACCATTTTGGACAGTTTCTTTAGGCTCATATTTTACATAACCAACAACTTGAGATGGGATATTGTGACTAAATGATGTGAACATGGAGTTATTTACCAACCTAGAAGATATATCATCAATGCATGGGTGGAAGCCACTAACATCTTTTGTTTCATCACACGGGTTAGCCTCAACCTCAACCAATTGGTTACTTGAACAATAAGACTCTCTATTAATCATAATTGAAGTTGAATCAAAAGAAAACACAATATGATCTATGTTTTTTACAACGATTCCTTCATCCCATGTAAAAGGTTGATATGGCAAAAAAAAAAAATAGTTCATGGGAAGAGGTATCATCCTCTCTATATTATTTATGTAAATTACCACCATCAATTACCACATAAGGGTTTGGCCCTGAAATTTTTATTTGGATAGGATCATGGGTGATTTCTTGCACGATCAAACCATCAAAAAGATCAGGGTACAAAGAGTAGAAAATATTAGAGGTAAGAGAATGGAATTCACTCTCTTGACAATTTTTTTTTTTAAAAGGATCCTCTTTGAATGGTATCTCTTCTTTATTAAGCACATTCACGGTTGGTTTTAATTTTGAATCGATAAGATCCACACTAGGAATTATTTCACAATCAAAACCTTCTTCCTTAACAATATTCTCATCTTCTAAGCAAGATGTAGAGCCTTGTGTCCCAAAATTTTCCTCTTTAGTTGACTAACCAACATTATTATTTTGCTCTACAGGGAAGTCTGAACATAAAACATTATCCAAAACACATTCATGTTCATTGTTAGCAGATAAATATGAGAGAAAATCACAAGAATTTTCAAAACAAGAAGGCTCAAAAAATGATTCAATAAATAAAGGAAAACCTTCTTGATTTTTCATAGCTAAAACAACAGAAGTTATGACAGGACAACAATCACGATCAACAAATATTAATTCCAATTCATTTATTTCTAAGGGGGATGTCATATATTTAGGGATGTGAAAGCTTACTTCACCTTTCTACGTAGTTTCCTCCTTTGTTTCCTTTGATGGAAAATATAACATAGGACAATGAGAGCTTGACATAACCATTAGTGGAACTGAAGTGTCTCATTATTAACATAAATTTCTCCCTTTGTGTAAACTATAGAAATATCTAAGCTTAGATTCAACACACAACAAGTTTCTTTCTCATGAAGAGGAAATGTAGGTAGAGTAGGATGATCAGATTTCACATGCACTTCTTTTGAAATGACATGTTCTCCCTTATTCATATTCGAGAAAGTGAAGATATATCCCAGCACATGTGTCTCAACCACAACATCTATATCCTCAAGATTTTCATGTAAAACTAAATCAACATGTGAGTGAGCATCAACACATGATTCAAAAAGATAAGTTAGATATGGAAACAGTTCATTGATAGAGGGCATATCATCCAAATTAAATCTATAGCAAAGATGCATAAACTTTAAAGAAAAGTCTTCTAAAGATTCATTTTTTTCTTTCCTAAGCTCTAGTATTTCTTTACATAGTTCATCATAATCATAATTATCAAAAGAAGGCAAAAATTCATGCAACAAACATGCATATGACACCTTCATATGAAAGTCTCTCACCATATTTTAACTTGGCCTTCAAAAGTAAGAGTGAACAACCTACATATGACACTTTCATGAGTTATTTTATGAGAAAAATGTTTCAAAACAAACTAAAAGATATGTTCAGATGCTAATGTCTCTCCCTCACCAAAAAATTTAACTTTTGACAAGAGATTAACTATATTTTTAGGAGTGGTACGACGTACAGAACTAAAAACACATCTCCATATAGGTGTTTGGGAAGGAGCCATTAATAATAAAAAATAATTAACAAGAAATACTCCATGGGGTTATCTTGTCATCTGGCCCTCCTTCTAGTGTCATTTTGTTGACGCGGGAAAATTTCCCCATGCCAACATGAGGGAGAATTGTCCGATGGTAGGTCCCAATCAGACCTTCTCTCATTTGGTATGGAAATATCCATCAATATGTGGGCTTGGTTTCCGCTAACTGAATGGATTTCTCTCCAAAGAGAGACTTGCTTATTTAATTTAATTTAATTCCTAAATGCATTCTAATCTAATATGAAAATAAAATCCTATTCTAAATTCTAACTACTCATAATCTAACAGTAACCAAAAACCAATTGGAGACATATAGTTTTACTTATGGAAACATAAAGAATTCATATTTAACAATAATAAACCATAATAGCATACCTATTTGCATATAGATACATTGAATATGTCCCTACAATATAATTCATAATCCATTCATAATTATTTCCTACAAAACCAATTGACAGAAATGACAAATTGCTGCAGAAAACAATCATGCACAATTGCATGAATAGACCATGAATTAGCTTCTCCCATAATTCAATCTTTAGAAAAAATTCCTCGGATGGAGGTACAAGAAAAATCCAAGAACTGTCAAATCCGTCCTCAAAATTGATAAGAATATAAAAGACCCAATTATGAGTTATTCAGCCTCTCCTCTGTCATTGGGGGTGAAATTATATTTATAACATTTTTGAATCACCGCCCCTAGAACCATTCCTCTTTTGGACTCTTCATCTCTTTTATGTCTCATGCAGTTACAATCATTCCTCTTTCTAGACTCTCCATTTTCTTAGTGTTTGGGTTTTCATTGGGACTCTTTGTCTCCTCATGCATTCCTGTCAAAATGACAATAATGAAAATATATAAATTCATTTATATTTTAGTAAAAGATGATATATTGATAGTTGTATTAATTAAAATCTGAGAATTTATTAATATCAATTAGGAAAGATAAATTGTTTTAGAATATTCCTCAAATCCTGAACTTTCCAATGAGCTCTTGTTTTCCCAATTTGGTCTTCAAAAACTCAAGTTATGGGCTACGGAAAAATGTATGGCCAATAGCCAAGAAAAATCATGCCTCCTCTTTTCTCAAATTCTTCGGGCACTTTTTCTATCAACCCGGAACAAATAATTCTTTCAACATGTTCTTAATACCTCCGATTTCCAATGAGCCATCTTGTGCCTAATTTGGCCACCTGAAACTCAATATATGTCTCCCAGAAGTGCACACTCAACAATCGTTGATTTCATCTCAGGGTAAATCTTGATCGTTGATCTTATAAGCCTAATGTTTTATCCCACATGCATTGTAGGAAGTGATTGCAAGGGGGTTATATTGTTTTTGGAGCTTATTGATATGTGGAGTTATGAGAGGTATGAACGTTGAACCTTTGTTAATGTTTTTACCTGAAATTCAGAGAAAATGGAAAATAAAATAAAATAAAATAAATCTCAAAACCAAATAAAATAAAATAAATAAATAATCCAAAATCCAAAAGATAACTCAAAATGTGAACCCAAAAGGGAAAACACGATGGATAATGCCCCGATGGTGTGATATCCCAATGGAAATTTTAGGAAATAAAGTATAATACTAAAATAAAATAAAATAAAATGATAAATACACATTCCCGATAATAAAAATAAAATAATACAAATATAAAATACAAATTTGAAAATAATAAAAATCAAATATAAATCCAATTCTTCGGGAAATTGGAAAAAAAACAAAACAAGAATGTGAAATAAAATAAAAATATCATGTAATAATAATAAAATACAAACTTTGGGAGAAAAATGCTTGATGTTTAAAGTCAATTCCCAATGTAAAAGTAATTCCCCAAAGTAATTTTCTGATGGTAATTCCTAGAATAATCAAAATAAAATATACACGGGAAATTTAAAACCATGTCGGGATTTGGAAATTAATCCATGGATAAAATAAAAATAATATAATATAAATAAAATAATAAAAATGTACAAGCCCATATATACAATAGAAAATTTGGATGGGTAAGGAGAAATGAGGCAAGTCCTAAATTTAGATCAAGGTTCTGACTGTGGATCAGGGTTCCATATTTGGATCAAAGTTTTGCACTTGGAAATCTAGAAAATATGAAAAAACATCTTATGAGAATTTAACAATTAAATTGAAATCTCAGATTTGGATATTTAAAATTCAACGATTGATAAGCTAAATGAGACTGGATTCCAGATAAATAAGATAATTCCAATATGAATGAAAATTTGGGTTTCAAGTAAGACAAGTGGCAAGCAATGAATGGGTAATCTGGCATCAAGGTCCCATCAAAGGAGGTCGTGATTCCACATATGTCATCCATGTTTGGGAGGAAACTATTTGGATGATAAAAACTTTGGATGTCTCGATTCTAAGTGCTAGAGTCAACAATGATCAAAATCTGGATGAGTGTGGTCAATATGAATAATATTAAGGATTTCCCATATGCATTTCAAAGTTGAGGTAGGTAGATAAAGAAATTTAGGGTTTCCCAAGGCAAACTTGAGGTTTCCATGGTTAGGAAAGGAATTCCACGACTGTTACAGTGTGCACACAACTTGTGGTTTCTCTCCCGTATTTTCTTTGTCTTCTTCTTCCTGGGTCTTGGCATACTTTTATTCTGGAAACATTATTCAAAAACAATTAAACCCAACATTAGTATTAACTCCAGTTATTCAATACAAACAACATATTTCCAAGAGCAAATTTACAGGAATAGATGCATATGCATAAAAACTTTTAAAACAAGTATGTCTCTCTTATCCAAAATAGACATTCCTTGCTTACTGATATGATGATATTACAAATAGAGGCATGCGGGATGGAAATGGTTCAGTTATCAAACATTTAAATGTAAACCATTTCCAAGTAGGACCGATATTAAAAGCTAAACGATGAAAAGATGAAGTCAAACAAACGAAATGAGGGGAAACTTGTGGTGTTATAATATACTCTAGAATTCATTGTCGCGAGTTCTTAAACAATGTCATGATCATAGGGTAATGAGACTTCAACAAAATTCACAGTTTATTCTTCGAATTCTATGGATTCACATTCTATTACTTTATTTATTCACAAGTTTTTTATCATTATTAGATGTTAGGAGCATTAAGTAGAAGGAAACTAAATGAATTGATGGAGAGAAGAAACCACCCTTCTTAGTCACACCTATCCAACACAAACATAAGTGTGAATATAAAAAATGGATCGAGGAAGAAAGAAGATGTGGCGTGACTATATGCTCTTTTATTAAGGTCAAATCTTCATTTCTCAATGATGCAGTGAGAAGGCGGTTCAAGACAATGCATAAGAATTCAACAAGTCCTCAAAAGAAAATCCCCTTCAAGGTAAAAGGTAGATCATAAAAAATTGCAATCAAACAGGATCACCAATGTGTTCAAATCCAGTTAATGAAATGACATTTAACTCAGTGAGAGGATATCTTGCCAAATTTCCTATAAAATGAGAGATGTGCAGAAGGATGAAATCTAAGTAAAAGAATAAGCATGTACAAGAATATGATTAGATTGTAGTGGGAAAATCACATAAGATCGAGCTTTAAACTGCCTACACCACCTGCTCATGGCATCATTAAGCATTAAAAGAATGAAACAAAAAATAATGATTGAATGATCAAACCTTAAATTCAAAGGGTCAATTAATATCATAAATAATCCTAAGAGCCTCAATGGAATGCTACCCAGGTTTTCTAGACAAGAAGCAATGCTGTATTATAAAGGTCATTCTAGGATACTCAGACTTGACCTTATGGTTCCTTAAAATCATGATCATATTGTAAGACCAGCCTTCAATTGTCTTTCCTCAACCATAGCATGTATTGACATCTTCTTATTTTGACTCAATTGTGGCAACGCTTCAATCTTCTTTGAAAACTTGTGTCTTCATTAATTCAATTATACCACTTCAAACCAAGGTACAGGATAAATCATCAAGTCATCATAGAAAAAAAGAATTTAAATATTAGTCAAACATAAACTTAAAAGAGTCAGTAAACATGATCTATGGGTAAAAGAGTTTCAAAGGACTATTTACAAGGAGCATGAAAAAGGATATAAGGTGTTGGTTATTCTTATCCTCTTGTTAATTTTGGGTTAACCCAGGTTCAAATCTAAACATGTTTCCAACAAAACCCGCTAAAACTACCGGCCCTCCTGGTAAACCGGAAGGCAACACAACACACAGAATGTATTGCACAGTCTCACCTGAGATAGTCCTATGGGTGACTGCAATTCTCAGATGATTGTAGTCTAGGAAAGAGTGGGGATATGGGATTGCAATTAATCTTCTTAGTCCTTGTCTTGGTTGTTATTTTTATTATTCTTAATATTCTTTTATCTGTTAAATCTATGCATGCATTCTAACAGACCTAACATATAACAGATCTCACAGATTTATCCATTCATCCATTCATATTCTAACTTCTTACCGAAGGTAACATGTAATAAATCACAACACATAACACAAGTGTTACCATGGTTCACCCCCTCCTGGGCTACGCCCACAAAGATCTGGCTTATTATGCTCTTTTATTTAAAATTATGTAATAGATGGTCTCGTGCGCACTACAATTCTGATCATACAATCTCAAAACAGGTTCCACAATCTTCTATGAGGCTGACTAGATCGCACCAGGATCCTCAACCTGCGATCTAACCCTCAAGATCTAGCTACTTGAATCTCCTATATCTCAACATCTTATAAAAATGGTATGAGGTCCTACAGTATTTTCCTTAACAAAACATAACAAAACTTAAGAACCTCTACCTATACCTCCTAGTTAACTTTTTTCTTATCATCCATTACAATCTCTTAAAAAAACCCTAACCCTAATTTGGTTAGGATTTCATGCATGCACGCCTTGCATGCTTTCCCCCTTTTCATGCGGCTTTCCCTTGCATGTGATGTTTTTCCTGCCAGCTGTATTTTTCCAAATTAAGCTTTATCTTCCCAAAAATGGGCTTTTCCTCAAAATTATCCTACGCCCAATAGGCACCCAACACTGACATGTGGCTTGTTCCGAGCAACTTAGCTAGTGAACACTACCTGGACAACCTCTGCTAGGTTGTGGAACTTGTTTGCAAGTTCCATTCCTTTTTCCTAGACCTACGCGGACTTCTCTATGAGCGCTTCTAATGATTTCATTATGATCTCCTCCTGGATCATTGTTGTGCATTGTGTCTGTGCTTGCGCCATATTCTTCTTCTCCTCCTCCAACTGCGTGATCATCTGCATTGTTTTCTCATGAAGGGGTTCCATCTGCGCCTGTCTTTCATGCTTCTGTATCTGCGTTGCTTTTAACTCTGCCTACAACTTCTTCATCTCTTGTGTTCCTTTCAGACGCTTTGTGATACTTATTGTATTATGCCTCTACTTGAGGTCTTGGATTGTTTCCCTTACTTTTCCTTCTTCCTGGTCCCATTATTGGACCTGCTCGTTGTCCTACAGTGTTGTCCAAAGTTGCGTTTCTYTGTCAAGCCATCCTGTTGTTGCGTTGATTTTTCTTTCCATCTCATCGATATGGCTTGCAGCTTCATGTTTCCTCTGCTCCTTCACCTCCGGGGGAGTCGTTGGATGGAGATTTTCTTTTATCTCCTCGRTCTCTTGCCTGTATTGATCTAGTGCCTATGCGATGAGGTTGATATTTTCCTCACCACTTCTTTCTACTGCTTGTGTTTTGTCRGGGATGCGATTATGCATCGTTGYTAGTCCCCGTTCCATTTTGTTTGTGTGTTCTTTTTCTTCTTTGGTTTCGAGCTTGACCTACTTGAATACCAATTCTAAGGATTCTTTTCCATTCTTTGTATGCTATAATTTTGTTTTCTTTGTTCTTACATGTGACTGAACCTCCTACGTGACACTGACCTGAAACTTGTACAGTGCATTAGTTAGTATTCTTGCCATTACCAACTCTATTTGTGCTAGATCCTTGAGTGGTGTCTGGGCTACAGTCTCATCCATCTTCATCATGTTGTATGTAACTTGGAAGTTCAGGCTCGCATGTGCTATGGTTTGTACGGTATCTTTCTCGCTCGGCGTGGCTCTTGCCTTTGCTTCTATTTCTGAAGGGAAGGAAGTTGTTCCCCTCTCAGGCCTATGTTGTTCTCGTCTTCTCTAGGACTTGCCTGATTTCTGCTAGCTCATCTTGAATTCGGCCTCTTTGGTGTTGGGTGTCTTTGAACTCCTCAGTTGCATGCTCCTATACTTTCTCTACCAAGAGGTTAGTGTCATCCTCAGTAATTTTGTATTCTGGCAGTTGTTTCTGTGCCTTGGACTTCTTGCGCGACCCCCCTATGCATATGATTGGTCACTTTGGTGGCCTTGTTTCCTGTGGGGTAGATGTCGAGGGGGTTTCTTGTGTAGTTGTATCCCCCATTCTGCATTCTCCTTATGTTAGGGCCATGTCCTTTTTCTTGCATGCACGTCTTTCTTTAGCGCACTCCCCTCCTTCTGTTGTGTCGGATTTTGGTTGGGTTTCCCTAACTTCGTTGGATTTTTTCCCATAGAAGTGTCACATGCAAGTGTCTTGATTCCCCCTACTTCGACCTTTGTTCCTGTGGGTACGTCTTTGGCCATGACTAGTATCTTCCAGTCATCTTGTCAATCACTTATTTCCATTTCTACATCTTCTTCGCTGACACAGTAATGAAGTTGCATCCATTCCTTGGTTGGATCCCTATGCGCCTATATCCACATGGTGTGGCAGGTGGCTCTGAATTTTGCAATACCTTGGTATTGAAGAACAACCTCTAGAGTGATCCTCCATGTATTCGCTATGCTTTCCTGAATGTTTCTAAAGTACTGCACAAAGGTACTTGCGTTGCCACTTCTTCATTCGGGGTCCAAAGTGCTCCCCATTGAGGTATACCATGTTGCATAGAAATGACCTATATTGTCACAAAAATAAGAATATGTTGGCTCCCTCCACCCGACTAATGCTATGAGGATCAATAGCCAATAATAATGGAAGTTTGTCCCCAAATCTTGTGCATCTTTGCAGTCATCAAGGAAAAGGTTCAATATATACGGGGCCCAGCTGAGCACAGTGCCATTGGCACACCATGATGCAGCTACGATGACCCCGGCAGGGACTTCCTCCTTGTGGAATTTCCTTAGCATCTTACAGGCCATGATTTTGGTGTCCATTCTCATTACTGCATCGTTGATCCTTTTAATAATTATACCATGTGATCCCCTCTATGTTCCATAAGTTTTCTTCATCTCTTCGGCAAGTGTTTTATCCTTTTTTTTGTCATCCAAGTACTGCCCAAGACTCTCACCCATGGACAATAGACCTGTGATGAAGGAAATCAACTAAACATCGATTGAGACAGGTTCCTCCAACCATAAAAAGCCTCCATGGAGGACCTTCATTAACTGCTTGACGCAATTGTTTACTTCCTTCCCCCCTGGAAAAATGGGGAATTTATACTAAGTTGAGGCTACTTGTGTTAGCCAAGCCAGTTTCCCATGCCTTTGGTTGAAGTATAGGATCGTCGAAGGGTCATGTGCCAATGTTTTCCATGTACACCTGCTGTGGAAATTCTAGGAATTTGTCAGCGTCGGCCACATCGTGGTCCAAGTACTTCAACTTTTCCACGCAACCCAAAAGTGTTGGTGTGGCCTGCACTCCCTCTGGAATGCATGGTAATACGATGGTTACATCGAGTTGCTTGCGCGGGGTTCATGCCATGGGTTGTTTTCCCTTTCTTCTAACCAACACACTAGAGGTCCCAGCCTCCGCATGTCTATGCTCTGCACCCGAATCGGGATGCTTTGTCATATCTTCAACCATCCCTTCCTACTGTTGCACAAACTCTTCTTCAAGATGTTGTCTTGGCACCCCAGCCTCTGTATGTGTGTCGGCTTTGCCATTTTTTCTTTGGCATGCTTCGGCCCTCATAGGTTGTTGTAGGTTTCCTGCGTCGTCTGTTATGTGGCCCTGCGCACCATCGTGCAAATCAATTTCCATGAAAATTGTTGTTGGGGCTTGTGTTTCTTCCTCCACCAGTGTAGGACTTCCTGGTTTGACTCGTGGCGAGGGAATCACGTCAACATCGAAAAATTCCTCTCTCTGTGTGGTTTCTTAGTTGGCCTCTGTGGTTTCATGAAGCATTCAAACACTGCTATAGGTTTCCTCATTGTTTGGCTCGATGCACCAATATTTGGTGGTTCCATCGTGGGTATTTCTCACTTTTCACTGAAGGGGATCTGACTGGTTCACATTGTGCACTCGTCTATTCGCTTTAGCTCTACGTTCTCTCTATCGTTGCAAGTTTGTGATTTCACAATAAGTTGTAATATGTTCGCGTTTCATCTTTATATAGAAGGTGTCATGAATGTTGTGAAACTTCTCAGAGAAGCTTCACTGGATACAATTAATGTAATAAATCTTTATGAGTACGTTCCATTTAATTTTCATAAATGTCGCCAGTTGGCACCTTTTGTCGTAACCATCATTTTTCGCTTTTCGAACCATTTGTCCTTTTTCCTGTGTGTTGAAACTTTTTAAGTGCATCGTGGATTTCCGGTGTGTTTTGTGGTTAGTGCGCAATATTTTGTTATCTGTTACGGATTTGTTGTGCACAGACCTTTTTTCGTTTGTCGCGCTGAGTCCACTTTTTCTACGAACCATGTTTCCCGGTCATTTTTGTATTTTCTTTCTTTTCTATTTTTGTGTTTTTTTTCCTTCTTTTTCTCCTTTTTATTTCTTTTTCTCATTTTTCTATCGTAATTTCTACTATAGTATACTATCTACATGTTTTCTTATTGCAGTGTAACTTTTAAGTGCTAGGAGGTTGACTGTCCCTGTATAGTTTCAGTCGACTCCCATTGATTATTCCTTTCAGTTATGTGCCTCCCAAGTCTTTTAACTGTACATATATCCCATCTGTGACATTCTTCACTTCATATGGCCCCAGCCAATGCATTTTGAATTTACCAGGATGTTGAATTTTTTTTTGTCATAGAGCAAGCCTAGGTCTCCCTCCTTGAAACTCTTCCTCTTGATATGTCTATCATGCTAAGATTTGTCTCTTGATTTCTATACTTATTTATGAAATCCTTCCATAATCCTATCCTCTTCAATCTCCATTACTTGATTGAGCCTTTCCTTTACTATGCCTCTTTCTATCTGTTGGAAGATTGGTTGTTTTCATTGATGTCAACCCTAGTCATGGGTTTTGGACCGCAAGATTGATAAAGGTATTTGGACATGAAGGACAATGCACATGCATATACAACACCCATGAATGGATATTATACATCATGTTGTTTCCGGTGGTATGTGGCACGTCA
>ML817636.1:60446-75850 GCA_009831015.1 Picea engelmannii | reverse complement strand
TCATACCGCTAAATACCTATGAACATAATGGGCCGGCTCGTGATGAGACCTCCCATCCTCTTGGTTAGGTTTTGCATTTATTTATTTCATTTTCTTAGGGTCCCTTAGTTTCTTATCGAGAGGCTTTTTATTGCCTTCTCGGGAATCCCCTGGGCGAAGCATCTCTAGGTTTTATTTTCCTATGGCTTTTATCTTTTACCAGCTGCTTTTTACCTCCTGGGCCTTTAGCCCCTTCTTCCCACAAGACAAGATGTACCCTGGAAGGTCATCCTAATGGCCAGACTAGGGGAATGGGATGGATGAGCGGGGTATAAGATGAAAAAGTGATAAAAGTGGTGGGAGCGTACGATGGCTCTGCAAACCCCCCTTGGTGGCTAACCAAAACTCATGAATACCGGCTTGCTAAGTTGCCCCATCAATCACCCCAACAATGGTCAAGAGGATTAGTGTAAGATCCAAGCAGTCATCCGAAATGAAAGAAACCTAATGCATACATGAGAAGGTTATAATGATCAAATACGACACATACCATGATACCTCAGACCAATTACCTCATGGAGCAAGAGTCTTTTCTGATGCAAGCCCAAGCCGATAGTGATGGAGGCTGGTACTGCTGACAGGACAAGTCTGGCCGAGAAGAAGAAAAGATGGGCCCTCAAGGGCCATGCTCAAGTCAATCTGCTCTCGTACTCCATGTCTGGGATCATGTGGGCCTCGAGACATGATCTCCTAGTTATCCCTAGATATCGGGAATAACAAGTCAAATTAAGTGAAGTAAGTGGAAAATAATGATGAGAGGGACCCACCTAACCTATTCCTAACCGTTACCTACCCCTTAAACCCACTTATAATTTATTTCTCACCTTTTAATTAACTTCCCAATTACCATACGTACACCCTCCCCACGTGAGCTTTTGAATTTTTATTTAAATTTGTTGAGGGCCCCTCTTCCCTTCCACTCATAAGCTTTACTCCTCCACCTCATCCTTTGCAGTGTGGCTACCACACTCCTCCCACACTCACCTCACGTCCCTCACACTCACCTCACGTACCTTACCTTAACCCATGCATTTCTTTGAGGATATGCGTCCCCACTCCCACGTAAATGTTGAAAGTCTTCTTTAATAAGAGGTGTGGGTCCCCTCTCCATCCTTACGCTTCTCCTCACCCATCCACATCCCATTGGGAGTGTGTCCCACACACTCTCCCACTTAAAACCTCACGTACCCATCACTCTCATGCTTTACTTCAAGTAATTTTGGAAACCTCACACGTAAGATGGAAATTTATCTTTAGTTAAAGCGTGGGCCTCCTTTCATCCACCTCTCATATTCCATTTAGGCGTGTGCCATCCTCACTTTCCAACTCACACAACCTTACCTCACGTCTTTCCTCCCTTAACTCACACTTTATCTTTTTGTGAGTTGAGAAAACTCACGTGGAAGTGGAAAAATCTCCGTTGAAAGCAAGGAAACTCTTCCTTTAACTCATGCGTGGGACTCCTTTTGCCTTTTTCGCCCCCCCCTTTCCTTGCTTTATCCTCATCTACTTCATCCACATTCCATTCCCCTCACCCTAAAAGCCTCTTCTCTCATTGGTTGCTTTCCTCTTTGAGTTGTCTTGTTCCTTGGATTTTTGACACTTGTTGAAGATCCAAGAGGGGTCTCTTGATCTCTCAATGCTATTTAAGAGACCTCTCACTCCCTCATTCAGGACCTTTCATTATTGTACTGTTATGCTACCATTTTCTCACTATCTCATTCTCTTCCTCTCTCATCATTATTGTCACTTCTCTTCATTGGTGTGGCTATTGAAGAACTTGTAGCAATTAATTGCTACAAATTCTTCCATTTGGATAATAAAGGAAATGCTTTGAAGGATACACGGATCTCAAGAGTAGTCTGGGCTCATTATATGCATATGAGATGAAATCGTTTTGTTTTAAATTTTGTGTGATTATAGGTAGATTGTTAGGTAAAGTAGTTTACTTAACTAAGTTTAGCGATTGTATAATTGCTAGCTTATTTGATTTGCATTTACTGATGATTGAAAGTAGTTTTAATTATTAATATATGCCATCATTATCTATCTTCGTCTCACATTTTGTTTAAGCTTTGCAGGACACTTCAAGGAGAGGATATTGGGATAAGTCCAAGCACGGATTTACCCTTACTTCTCACTTACACTCCAAATTATTTCTGATATTGTTCACCTTCTCTCATTCTTCATTTCAGTAGCTAACATGCTTAGATAGGTCACCTAAAATCATTTAATTTTCTGGTTCTTGTATGCACAAAATCTTTGCCTAAAAACAAAGATTTCATAACATTTTCTGAGTGTGTTGTGTTAGCGTCGAAAGTCACTCCTGGATTGCTTGCAAGAGCAGAGCCCGACACCCATCAGTTTAATGTCACGAATTGTTTATAAAGGGATGATCAAATGGAGATAAAGGCTCGAGGAGACATCGCTCTAACTCAGGGACTGTATCTGGTACGCAAAGAACAAAGGAGGTATGGAATCCTAACTTCAGCTAGCGGGTTGATTAAAAGGTGAGTAGGTGGAAGACCTGATAGGGAGGGTGGAAAAACAGCTTTGGGCAACAGGCTTTCAGCAGTTTGTAGAAGAAAGACTCTGAATGCAAGATCCGCTTGGTTCAGGGCCTCAAGAAACTGAAGGTGGACTTGACTGGATCCTCCAATTCCAAGTCGCTCAGTGTTGGGAAAATCACAGGAACTGATTAGAGACAGTGCAACTATTACAGTGATCCAACATACATCATCCTATAACAGCTACAACTCGACTGGATCTTCCAATTCCGAGCTGCTCTAACACAATATAACAAAGACGTAAAAGAAACTGGCATCCATAAGGCAAGAAGTCTCAAAAGTCCATGCATAACCAGAGTAACAGTGCTTCATTAAAACTTTACAACCGGGAGCTCTGCTCAACCATCGATAGATTACAAAATTACAAAGACTGAGCCTATATACTCAGGACAATTCGCCCAACAGAGGCGTGCCCAGACACCCAAGGATTGGTGTCTTTTCAGTCAAATTCAGACAGTTTTTCTCTGTCCATCTCCATATTAATTGCGCATGGCCCCTACAGGAGGAGGGTAGCTGAGCTATTAAGTGTCGGGCTAGTGTGTGCAGACTTTTCTGTCTCTTCGAAGACTTCTGCATGGCTTCTTTGAGGAACTGGGTACACAGGACCTTCTCGAGCGGACCGCTTGCCAGGCCTTCCATACCTTACGCTTAATGTATGAGGAGAGGTCGCCTTTATTTACTTCAGGCGAAGGTCGGGAACGAGATCGTATCAGATGGTACCTGGAGATCGAACGATCTGTTCGGCGACTGGACTCGACGCCTTTGGCCCCCTTTTCGCCTAGCTCCTTTCTTTCCCAAATGACCGCGGGCCATGACCCTGTGTCTATCCTCAAAATGCTTTCGATGTTCGCGCATAAAGAGGAGCTGATCCATGCTTCTTAGAATCGCAATGAGTGAAATGCCGAAATAGCTTGAGTTGGCACCACGCATTTCCCCAGATTTGACGGCTTAGAACTTACCCGATACCTTTGTGGGCCCGGATCTGGGACTCTCCCGGCATCTTGTGCATCGGAACATAACAGAGTTTCCTTTTGCACTTTGGAGTTGCGACGGGCGAAACGCTGAGATGACCCAATTGAGCGCCACAAGTCCTTCAAATCTGACGGTCCTAAATTCACCCGACGCTGTTGTGGGCCCGACCTTAACCTCTCGCAAATCGCGGCTTCACGAGTTGGAGTATCGAACTTTGGCATTCTCCCCTCGCGAAGTCCCGAGACGCGATGGTCAACGAAGGTTGACCTCATCCGGGCACCTTTCGTAACTCGAAGTTTCGCGCAACCAAAGGGATATGGTCCGCCCTTCAAACTCACGAACCCCGAGCTCGCGAAATAACTGCTGCGCTTGTACTGATCGCGATCAACGGCCCTCGTAAATTCGCGAGTGCCTCCCGAAGGATTCCGACCGTTGCCCTCCAACTTTAAGCGCTATTCTTGACGCGGCTCGATTACTCTGCAATTACCCATCAATCGTTGATCGCTTTTGTCGCTAAATTCTTTCTGCTGAAGCATGAAATGCCCGCTCGCTTGATTTTAAGTCCAAAAGGACTTCCTTTATGCACTGCTCTTGGGCGCTCCTCGAGCAACCTGCAAACCTGTGTATCCCGATGCCGAAGACAAGAAATGTTGCTAACATGTTGCAGCTCAAATCAGCAAGCAATAGCTTGCTGATTTTTGCAGGTTCTTACCAGGACAAGAGGGCATGCTGCCCAAATCACATGCACAACACACCCTCCAAACAACTCCTCTCACTGGGTAATGTTTTCTTATTCCCGATCTACTCTAAAATATTGTAAATGCAAGCCCGAAGGAGTTGTACCCAAGCGGCTTGTTTTCCTTTCAGTCTTTACTTTGCAAGCTTAGCTAGATTAGTTGTGATTTCTACATGCATGCTTAACTTAAAATAATCTAGAGTAGATCTCATAACACGTGCTAGTTTAGAGCCCGTGGTGGCTTAGATTAGATCGTTATTTTCCGTTGCATGCAAGTTTAAGTTTATCTAATCTTTATATTACACATGCGCATGCTAACATTGGTTTCATAAAGGCTCAATTAATTAACCTTTTACAATTCTGCATGTTACTTTCAGTTCTCACACTTCACATTTGCAATACAATAACTAATAAATCAATTGTTAATTATGGTTTGGGTCCCCGAGGCCTTTTCCGGAAACTAAAATTTAATTTGCAATCCATTGTCTAAAGGCTTCAGCCTTCTTAGCTTTCAATTTTCAGTATTTTGGCAATTTCTTGTTGAGCAAGCTACAAGCACTCAATCACACTTCGCACTATTTAGCTCATAGATCTAAAATTTATTAATTAGACTTAATAGGACACCTTAACTCACCATCTTCGCCACTTAAAAACTAGGGTTTTGAGGAAAGCCACGAAAATTTTCCGGAGTACTCGGCCTTAGGGTTGACCCGTGAAGCTAGGGTAGGCCTCGTAGCCTCACTTCTTGAGCATCCAACAACCACTTGGTAATAGGGGGAGGAGAGTTTTCGGTTGACACCTAGATAGGGCTAAAATTAATCCCACACTTAACCACTTAATTCAATTTTCAGTCTACAACACCAAGCAATACAGTTACACACTTGCAAGTTCACTGATCTCACTGTCTTTCAATTTACATTCATACGCAAGTTATCATTTATGTGTTGTAGAATTATTGCTTAAGTGGTTATATCTCTTCATTTGGAGCACTTTACTTTCAAAGCTTTCATCTTTATTCTATTCCTGTATCTGTGGTGTGATCTTTCAAGAAGTGCGCATCCACCTGGAGGCATTCTCTTGATTGGGTCTTGAGTGCTTTGCGTCTCTTGGCCATTGAAAATAAGTCCAATGGAAATCTCTCTGTTGTGAGCATGCTTGGCTTCATGTGTTGATGATTGTTTTATCTTAAGTATCTTTAATTCTCGCACATGCGAGTAAACTTGTTAGTATATTGTCTATCTTGTATCTAGTCTTAATCTGTATATCTGATATATTCTTTTGTATCTAATTGTATCTGTCTTATTGTAATACTTTGTAACTTATCTTGTAACGAACATCCCCCTAACATAGTTGACCCCATTGCCCAATCTTAGGCACTAGTCTTAGTTGCCCTAGGAAATGGTCCGACTCTCATACTTAGATAGTTACATCTTGCATTTGTTGATTGACATTATAGGCTAAATTCTCCCTGACCTTTTAACCAATTAAAACCAACTCCTAGAACATTAAAACTCTTAATCTCATCTAGTAACTAGGGTCTAACCCCCTTGGCTTCCCTAGGAGTTAGCCTAGACTAAAGAGGTTTAAGTCAAAGTGACAGTGTGGACTTTGAACCTAGGCATTGTGCCTCCGAGGACACACTAAGTGAGCAAAACTTAGCTCACATTTGCAAGTGTGTATAAGGACGACAACAAGGCCAAATTAATAACATGAGGGAAAAAACACTCAGTGAAAGGGAATCCTCTAATGATGAAGTCCTAAGGAAATTTACCTAACTATGATCCATGCAAACCTATTACATTATTATCCCACGCAGGGGAGCGGAAATTCCATTACAAAAATAAGAGTTGAAGGCCAAAACTGCCTTTGTAGAACCAAGAAGTCTCTGACTTGGTAGCATCTGATGATGCATATCTTCATGGTACATGGAGTTGAACTCCTAGTTGAATAGGTGGTCAACATCTAGCTCCACATGGGGATGTGTGTTTGATCTTCACTTTGGGAAGGAGAGCATATGAGAATCCAAACTCTACAAAACAGAGTGCTCACCAATACCCAACATAAATATACATATATAAAACAAATTAAATGCTATAAACAACAATTACATAAATAAATAACCATTGTACAACATCTATAATTACAAAATGAAACTATGATACAATAAAAACATCTAAGTACAAAATAACATAATGAATGAAATAATACAAAACTGAAATACAAGGAGAAGGGTTAGAGATATGTTACAAAGGGTGTACCTTTGGACACCAAGTTTCAATGTGAAGAAACACTTCAAGGAGGGATCCTCTCACTATCATGTCTGACTTTATGTCGTCCCACTAATTGAGAAGAGTTTCTAGAAGACTGATACACTTTATCCTGACTTCTGATTTTTTCATGTGAATCCCAGTTTCTAACCTTAGGCCACTTGGGACAATCCTCCTTAAAAAAATTATGATGACTTTCCATAGGTGCCAAGTGAAAAGTTTATGAACTTAATTTTTCCTTAAAAGGCTTGGCATTTGGCATACCTTTTCATAGGGATGATATACTTTACTTTATCAATACTAACCTTATCATCCTTACTACTTTTCATTAGATTTTCATCACATAATCTATCTTTGATTTTCCCAATTTATGAAAAATAAGAAGGATGTGGCCCAAGAATTCCATCTAACCTCTTCTGACATCTAACTGATTCCTTTGATGAAGGTTGAGTTGATAACACATTTTCAACTGACAAATCCAACTCTGACTTTAATTCTGAAGGAGTCAAACCATTATCTACTTTATCCAAATCTTCCTCAAGAAAAAGCCCATCAAAAGAATCCATGGTGTCCCAAACACTACAAATTTTTGGGGTTTCACTATTAAGTTCCATCTTGGTAAATGTTAGAGAAGTAGACTTAACTTCAAAACATCCCATTTCTACTTCACGATATACAATATCATTCTTGGGATTCCTAGGATCCTCAACATGGTACTTCCTTTCCAACTCCCTGTTTAATCTAAATATTGAATCATTTGGAGTTGGGATGGTGGCATAAGTTAAATCCATTTGCAAATTACCACCTAAATCTGAATTTGTCTTTCTAGAAAGCAACATACCCCAAGCATGAGGCACATCAATCACAACAATGTCCATTTCTATCATAATGTCTGGGAATGCAACCAAGTGTACTTGTAATCCTTTAGTCAAACCATGCACCTGAATTGTCTTGCTATCCATAGCACAAATGTTATGATAGGGTCTAGATATTCTTAAGTTTAATTGTTCCATTACTTTCTTAGTCATAACATTTGAGCTCGCTCTTGAATCAAGCATACAATTGTAAATAATAAAATCATTCATGAGCATGGATAGGTAAAAAGGTCTATTCTTTTCATTTCCCCTATCCATATTTTGCAAAATAACAGGTGCATCCTGATAAGCTATTGCTGGTGGAATGTCAACATTATTATGAGAAGGATTTTCTATGGCTTTGAGTAGCTTCTCCCTCTGAGAAGGAATCTTCATTATTTCCGACATAGGCACCAACATCTTTGCATTACTTAGCCATCCTCCTAAGTCAATATTCAAATCTGAGCTTGCATACACATTTGACTTAGGAGGGGTTGGGGATACCTTGGGAATATGTGCTTGATTTCTATATTGACTTCTATTTCCATTCCTTTGGTAGGTAATGCCTCTATACTTAGCCATTTCAGCTACTTGTTGTGAGGTAGGCTTTGGACCAAACTTTTTTGTTGCCTTATCCACCACAACATCATTTATGCAATTTATCTCCTCACTATGTTCCACCAAATCCATCCAATCATACATACCAACATTATACTCATGACCAAACATATTAACTTGTTCATTTTCTGCTCTATAAGGTCTCGTCTCATCACAAAGGTGAAGGAAGACTTGGCAAGTTGACTCTTCATGAAAATGTCCACAAGGTCTACAATATAGAATAGCTTGGTGGTCAACCAAGTTAGTGCACTCAAATGGATTTGGTGGTATTTGATCTTGGGGAGGAGGTCTCTTAGGCCTTTTATCATTTCGCCTATGTTGGGGCCTACTAGCTTGACCCCTTTCCATGGCTATCAACCTATTTTGCATGGAATTCATTTGACTAACATGTTCCTTCAATTGATTGGCATGATTAATTTTCATTTGTTTAATCAATTGAGTGAGTTATTTAATGCCATCATTAGAAGATCCTTGATTCTCAACATTCTTTTTCTTCTCTTCATAAGGTTGGGAAGAAGTTCCTCTATTAAAACCAGGAATATTAGATTTCCTAGCTTATCAATCCTCACAGTCATAACTTGTGCATCCTTAAGAGTTTGAGGATCCTTATCCCTTAGAGCATATCTCATTTCCCCCTCAAAAGATTCCATATAGTAAATCAAAATTGTAGTTTCTGAAGGCATTATATCTTGAGGGAGGCTTTTCACCAAGTCAGAAAATCTTTTGTTAAATTCATCCACAGTTTCATTTTCCCTTTTCTGACTTGAACTAAGGGCAGCTAGTAAAAATCGGTTTTCTTTTTGGTCACCCCACCTTTTCTTGAATTCTGTCAATATTTCATCTAGGGTGCTAAACTTGTTATGATAAAACTCTAAAAACCACTCTGCAGCATCCCCCTCTAAAGAGTACACAAACAATGTCATCTTGACATCCTCTTCATTATGACCATTACAATACTTCAAGACACATAGATTAAAATTCAGAATGTGAGAGTGAACACTGACAACATTATTCCCTTGAAAACATGACAACTTATCAATGGCCTTTTCAGGAATCGTGTGAGGAGCCCCTTGGATTGCTTCAAAATTCAAAGGCCTCAAAAACATATTCATGGTTACGTTAGGAGTATTAGTGGGAGTATTAACAGTTGACTGATTATTAGTTTGGAACAAGTATTGGATATCAATGAGTGTTTCTTCTCCAAGACTTTCAAATAGCCTTCTAGGGGCAAGGCAATTTAGCCTCCTCCTATAAACCTTTTTAGGTTCAGGAAAAGAATAAATCACTCCTTGTGAAGTGCTCCTAGTAGTATAATTGACATATTTATTCAATGGAGTCATCACTTGAAGAGAAAGCAAACAAAAACAACCAATGCAAGTTAAAAATTTTAGGCACTAAATTTTATTACTTAGTTCTTAAAAAATAAGTTAATTAAGTTGTTTAGACCAAGGATAAAAGACTTATCCCCGGCAACGGCGCCAAAGATGTTGTCGTCCTTATACACACTTGCAAACATGAGCTAAGTCCTGCTGACTTAGTGTGTCCTTAGAGGCACAATGCCTAGGTTCAAATCCCACTGTCACCTCGACTTGAACCTCTTTCATCTAGGCTTACTCCTAGGGAAGACAAGGGGGGTAGACCCTAGTTACTATGTGAGATTAGAGATTAATTCTAGGAGTTGGTTTCAATTGGTTAAAGGTTAGGGGGAGATCTAGCCTATATGCTAAAGCAACAATGCAATGTGCAACAAATCAAATGTAAAGCAAGCCTTTTCCTAAGACAACTAAAGACTAGTGCCTAAGGTTGGGAAAGGGGTCAACTAGAGTTTAAGGGAGATAGATTTTACAATGATTACACAATATTACAAAGATTACAAAAGAATCAGATACAAGACTACAAGACTAGATACAAAGCTACAAAAAATAATATCTAAGAGTTACAACTAAATACAAGATACATAAATGTTACAATTATGAACAAGAGATACAAACACTAACTAGGTTGCTTGACTTGTACATGACTTTAATTATTTTTTAGAAAAAATGTAAAAACTAGGTCCTTGGGCTTTTGTTAGGGGTATTTGTGCTCAAAAGAAATGGAATGAGACCCCCTACATCCTTGGACCAATTTTCAGCTCAGTTGGACAACTTTTGCTAGGTGTTTGTCCATAGGGAGTCCAAGTCAGTCAAAACAACAATTTTAATTGCTAGTCATGACATAGTAAAAATGTCAAATTTTGTAAAATTGATCTAAATGATGGAAGTAAAGGTGGGATATGATGATTAAACCCTTTCCTAACCTACCCAAACCCCTTTCTAACCTTTACTCACCCCCTAGACACATTACTCACTTCATCATGTTCACCCCCTAGGGGATTTGCGCCCCGCTTCATATGAAAACATTATAAAAGAAACTAAATTGATGTGTGGGGCCCTTAGGTGCACCCTCCTAAGCCTCCCACATCACCTTTTGGACATGGCCCACACCCTCCACCTCATATCCAATTCATCAATCCAAGCCCAAACCTTAGAGTTGTGCCCCCCTCCTTGAGATCATCAATTTGACTTGGTTTTTGACACTTGGCTTTGATCCAAGAGGGGTCAATTTTAATCTCCAAGTATAAATGAAGGCCCTCTCACCCTCATTTCTTCACCATCTCTTGACCTATTTTTATGCTACCAAATTCTCTCCTCACACTTCTCATCTTTCCCACCTTACTTCATTCATTCTTGCTATCATTTTTGGAGAGGAACTTGTGGCAACTAGTTGTTGCAACTTCCTACTTGGTTAATGTTATCGCACAGTTTGTAGCTAGGTTCAAAGGCTAAACGATAAAGGCCAAACTGGCGTAACAACAACCTTCTCCACCCAATGTTACCTCAATGGGGAGGTTCTTTCTATTTAGGGAGGTTAACCTAGGGGAGACGTCCCCGGTAACCTAGGGTTTGAAGAGGTTAAAGTATGAAAGTCAAGGAAAAGTTCCTCCTCACAGGTTACCACCAAAGTCAGAAAGTCCGGCTAATCAGCCAATAAATGAAGTGTATGCCCAAGTGAAAACACCTGCCTGGAACAAGACAACAACAATACAATATATATATGCAGGCTATAACTTGAAGGGTTAGTACTTCATGTGACTATCCGACAATTATATATAAGCAATGAAAAAACAGATATTAATGAATTCAACGTTTTGTCAATATAGCAATGTAAGAATATCAAATCACCAATAACTATTGAGATGATGCAACAAACAACATATCCAATCAACCATTTACTCAATAAATGGCTTTAACCATCATCTAATTGCTTATTTTCAACATTTGCTGCATCAAGATGATATAACCAATTGTGACGTCAGCCTTAATTAGGGTTAGTTTGGTTAGTTAGGGTTTCAAAATTTAATGTTTTGAGAGTTGTTTTGGACACTTGGACTTCAATGTTGTGTGTCTAAGATCAATGCCTAAGGGTATATGGAGTTATTCAAGGAGAGGACACAAAGTTGAAGGAGCAGTAGGCTAAAGACAAGAGGGAAGGGTTCTAGAGTGCTGCAATGGCAGGGCCCTAGAATCAAAACCCTAGGGGAAGAGGCTCACTTCGGTTTTTCTTAAGCAAGGCCTCGTGCTCTTTCCTCCTTCTTTAGGTCAAACTTGGCAAAACGGCTAGCAAAGGAAAAGATTTATAACAAGAGGATTCAATGAGGGAGAGTGTTGCAATGGCAAGGCTCTATCACTAAAACCCTAGAAGATGGACGGTCCTAGGTGTAGATAACCTAGGCCTAGGACGTCACCCTCCTTTTAACCTTTAAAAATCAAAGCTAGCTTAAGGGAGAAAGTAAGAAGAGTGTAGCAAAGGCTAGGCTCTTTCTTCCTTCCTCAATGGCTGAAAATTTCTCTCTAAGGGGACATATGACAAGGACCTACTTGTGTGCTTGTCACCTAAGGTTTTAAAATCAGCAAATTTATAAATAAATGCAATAATATTAACCTACAACCATTCAATCAAGAATTTTTGCAGGAAAAACACTTACATATCATGAAGAAAAGCATGTGCAAACCCTAGTTGTAAACCTTCCTTAAGAGAAATGCCAAAATATGCCAAGAAAATCCTTCCATCAACAAGTGTGCCTCCTTTAAAAGACCAAATACCCAAACTAGGGTGCAAAAATCAGACCTCACAAGTGTGAGTTGTTGTGTTATGTCCAAATGAGGGAAAAACATCCTCAATATATAGTGTATCATGACCTTTTAATTAAAATTAGGTCATTAAAAATAGTCGACAAGGCTACAAACCAAAATCATACTTTTTTTACATTAACTGCTAAGCAAATGACATAAATGAGCAAAAATTGAGACGTCAAGCCCCTCTGAGGGAGACGTTGGGCCTTTTTGGGGCTAGTCCAACATCCAGAAGTCAGACGTTGACCCTTATTGGGCTCCTCCAAGATGCCGCACGTGCCAGCCATCCTATCAAACTGCCACACGCTCAAGATGATGTCCAAGCCTCCTGGGTGACGTCCTGGCCATCAAAAGGAAAACATTCCATCTGAAGTGGGTCAACCCCCCTGGGCTGGGCTCAGCCAAAGTGTCCTGGGTGGAATGTCCTTCTTCTTCTCATGTGCAAAGGCTCATCCAATCACTGTCCTGTCTCTACCCCTGATGGGGTCCCAACAACCATCTGATGGGCTCTTCAACCCCATGGAGGTCCGAACTAATCATCTCCCCATGTGTACCGGTTCAACTGGTACCTGTCTGTCGGGTATGGTCCTGCACATCAAAAACTTCGCCCTCCATGGGCTCATTATTCACAGGGATCATAGCAATGTCAATCACATTTCATCATTGATTTTATCAAATGCATGCATAAAACCCCTGATATATCATCCAATAGCTCAAAGACATTACAATGACCTACTATACAAAGCCGAAGAAAAAGACAAAATGCCCTATTGGGCCAGCATCCATAAGAGAAGGAAAGTTTCCAGAAGATATCATCCAAGCCATGTAACATGAGGTGATGTGGTCAAGGGATGTCCAGACATACGGGTAGAGTGAAAGACAGGGGTGATATTACCTGTGGGTGCCTTTGTAGAAGGTGAGTTGTAGCCGTCATGGATGCAATTCTTTCCAAGCCCTTTGTTTCCTTTATTCTTTCTTTTCTTTATTGCTTTTTCTTATTTATTTCAAGGACTAACTAGAGGACACTGCCTTGGCATGGTGACTAGAGCTGACAGTGTAACCCACAAGCACTTTCACAGAAATGATAAGGCTGGCTCGTGATGAGACCCCCTTTTCCTTGGCCATGCAACCAAAGGTCACTGCCCTGGCGTGGTAACCAGATAATGGCAATGTCATACTACTAGGTACCCATGAACATAATGGGATGGCTCATGATGAGACCCCCCATCCTCTTGGCTAGGTCTTGTTTTGTCATTTTTCTTCGGGTCCCTCTTATTTCTTGCTGAGAGGCTTTTTATTGCCTTCTCGGGGATCCCTGGGCGAAGCACCTCTAGGTTTCATTTTTTAAGGATTTTATATTTTACCAGCTGCTTCTACCTTCTGGGCCTTTAGCCCCTTCTTCCCACAAGATAAGGTGTAACCCTGCAAACAGATCATCCTAATGTCTGGACTAAGGGAATGAGGCAAATGAGCGGGAGATAAGATGTAAGAGTGATGATATGATGGGAGCGGACAATGGCCCTTCAAAATTCCCCTTGGTGGCAAACCAAAACCTATGGGTACAAGCTTGCTAGGGTACCCTGTCAATTCCCCCAACCCTGGTCAAGCGGGTTAATGTAAGATCCAAGCAGTCGTCAGAAATAAAAGGAATTTGATGCATATATCTGAAGGTTATAATGATCAAATATGACACATACCATGATACCTGGACCAATTACTTCATGGAGCAAGAGTCTTCTCCGATACAAGTCCAAACTGAAGGTGATGGGTGCTGTTGCTGCTGACAGGACAACTGTGATGAAAGAGAAGAAAGGTGGGCCCTCCAGGGCCATGCTCAGGTCAATCCTACTCTCGGTACTCCATGTCTAAGACCTGTGGGCCTCGAGATATGATCTCCTATTTATCCCTAGAAATCGGGGATAACAGTTAATAAAAGAGCTTTGGAGGACATTGGCGTAGCAAAGATTAGTTTGGATACATCTATACATTTGAGGTGATATTGTGTCTTTTGAAGCATTTCTTTGAGATATATTGAGTAGATGACCCAAGCAAACTAGTTTTCTTGGGTAGGTTTTTCAATAGTGTTGTTGCAAGATCTACATGAGTAAGATAGTGAATATTTCAAATTAGTTTGTCTTGTTTATCTACATTAATCATCTTTTTTCTTATCTCATAGTTTGTTTTACAAGTTGCAGGTTATCTCAAGGGTTTGCAAGGCTAGCTTTGAGCTAGAAGCTCGCCTTCACAACCCACTTGAAACTCCTCTCTTTTATATTTGTTATTGCTCAGTTTGTAGTCTTGTTCAGGTAGCTTGAAAGGTAAGGATCAAACTGGCGTAACAGGAGCTTCCCCACCCACTGTCACCTCGATGGGGGGCTCTTTCTATTTAGGGTGGCTAAACCCAAGGGAGACGTCCCTGGCAATCTGGGGTTTTGAAAGGCAAAGGGTTAAAGGATCAAGATAAGTTTTCCCTTTCACAGATTACTGCCAAGAAGATAATCAAGATGAAGATAAACCACAGAAGGGGCACTTGTTTGCGAGACAAGGCAACAATAAAACTAATGCATGCAAATAGTGGTTAGCACTTCATAGATTAATGACTATCAACATTTAATATACATGAGCATAAATAGCAGTAATTATTGACGAAGTCAATGATTGCAAAAATGACTACGGCTTATAATATTACTTGTCAATAAACACTGAAAATGATATAGTATTCAATGTATATAATCAATCTTTGAATTATCATAAAATATCATCAAATGCTCATATATGACAAGAGTGTTGCATCAAGCTTACTAGAGGTGATGTCAGCCTTCTTTAGGGTTAGTTCTATAGACAAAGAGCTCAACGTTTTGCAAATAGGTCAATGAAAATTATCAACACATCAATGTCTATTGCTAGATGACTAAGCCACAACGTTTTCCATTAACCAAGAGTTCAAACTAGGCATGACGTCGTCATTGATCTAGGGTTAGTGAGACGTTAGGGTTAGTTAGGGTTTCAAATTTAAAAGTTTTGAAAATATTATTTTGGCACAATAAACTCAACGTTGGAGATTTAGATCAGTGCCTTAGGGTGTTATGGAGTCAGAAACAAGGGCAAAGTCTCGGGAGAATCTAAATTCAAGGACAAGAGAGTTAGGCTCTATGGTGCTGCAATGGCAGGGCCCT
>ML817635.1:153333-163701 GCA_009831015.1 Picea engelmannii | reverse complement strand
GCTTCTTTTTTCCTCTGGATGGATGCGGTTTTTTGGGTGTATTTGAATGCATCGAATTAACCTTGGAGGTTTGGGAAGGGATATTTTTTGGAGTGCTTGTGTCAAAATATAAGTTGGGATTGGTAGCTTTATTTGATTGGTTGTGTTTCCCAATCATTTGACCAGATAAATAAGTAGAAACAAGACCGATCATACCATCATCACGGGGTTAGGGTGCAGGTTTGGTTGGGTCATTCTATGGGCGAGGAGCACGGGGAATCAAGTCGTATAACATGCCAGACTGAGAATATACCAAATCTAGATATTGGGCACGAGATATGGCTTGTTCCTTAGTAACGATGCACCCCATGGTGACATCGTGAGAGATAGGTGGAAAAAGAGACTTGGTAAACCAATCAGCTAATAGTTGGCTCGGGATTGTGGCTTTAATTTGTCGTTGTCAACATCTCCATTCATGAATGTGATTAGAGATATGGGTGGAGGTCGTTTGGTGTTCGACAACATAGGTATTCCAATAGAGGATGAACGCCTTCAATAACCACTTGTTGGGTATGTGTTATATTATTTTCACGAGTAGTAGTGTCTTCATTGAGTTGGGCATGTAGGGGTTCGAGGGTAGTGCCCCCGATAATTTTTTTTTCCTCGGGAAATATGTTGCATTTTTGCCTCGTTTTTCGTGTTGCCTCAATTTTTGTGTCCATTGTTGGGCGGTTTTTTGGCACATGGTTTTTTTCTGATGGTTTTCTATTTCCGGTTAAGGAATTAGGGTTGTTGACTAATCCAGGTCATTGGGTTAGGGTTTTGGATGATGCTAGCTCCTATATGTATATTGTATTGTAAACAATGTATCACTATGAATGAATATCGAATATGCTGGTTTTCCTGGTTTGGGTTTCCAGGGGAAAAATCTCTGTGTAATGTTTGTATTTTCCATTGTATCTTTTCTGTTCTTTTATTGAAAATTCGTTTGCAGTAAATTTTGTACAAGGTTAAAATCTACATTTGGTATCAGAGATTTGTTGGCTTCAAGGGGATGCCTTTTTAGTCAAGGGTTTGTCTTGAGATTGTGATAAGCCTTGTTATAGTGGGAGATCTGTGGTATTGATTTTTCAGGTGAAAAGAAATGACGAGAAATTAAAAAATGGAGATCGAGAAGTTTAATGGGAAAATTTTTGAGTTGTGGAAGCTCAAGATGGAAGATCTGTTGGTGGAAAAAGATCAGTGGATCTCGATATATCCAGGTACTGCACCTATAGGAACTTTAGTAGATGACTGGAAAAAGTTGGATCAGAAGGAGAAGACCACAATTCGACTGTGTCTCTTAGATTCAGTATTAATGAATGTGTCAAAGGAAGCTACAACCAAGGATTTATGTTATAAGTTGGGGAAGTTGTATCAGTCTAAGTCCCTAGTAAATAAAATATTCTTGAGAAAGAAGTTGTATAACCTGAGGATGAGAGATGGAGACTCGGTGGCAGAGCATTTGAATGCATTCAATACTGTGGTAATTCAGTTAGTATCTGTTGAGATTAAAATTCCAGATGAAGATAAGTGTATCAGTTTACTGTGTTCTTTACCAGACTCATGGGATAGTCTGGTTGTGGCCATACATAGTAATACAACTTCCTTGAAGTTTGATCAAGTGGTCTCATCCTTGTTTTCATAGGAGATGAGATGGAAGAATATGGAAGGACAGAGCACAGACGCATTATTTGCAAGAGGACGCTCCCAGGAAATAAATAGATCTAAGTTCTCAAGTGGGATATCTAAGTCTAAGGGTAGATATAAATCTCCCAGAAAGTTTGTAAAGGTATGTTGGATATTTGTAAAAGAAGGGCACTACAAGAATAAGTGTAGTTCCAAAGTTGAGAAAAAGAAGGGATCTCAAGAATATCCTTCTACAGAAGAAAAGGCCTCCGAGGAAGAAGGAGGGGGTGTGTACTTGGCTTCTTCAAGAACACATGCAGATCACGAGGCATGGTTGGTTGACTCAGGTGCATCCTTTCATATGACTCTCCATAGGGAGTGGTTCTGTGAATATGAAAGGTATGATGGAGGTAATGTTTTCTTAGGTGATGATTCAACAACCATAATCATAGGACAAGGAAAAGTCAAGTTTAGGCTCATAGATGGAAGGATTCGAACACTGCCTGGTGTTCTGCACATCCCAGGTTTGGCCAGAAATTTGATTTTTGTAAGCAAAATGGACGATGTAGGGGTAAAAATAATATTTGAAAAGGAAACCTGCAGGATGGTTCGAGGAGAAATGGTGTTGTTGAAAGGAGTTCAGTTTGGAACTCTGTATAAGCTGAAAGGAAGAACTATTAGTGATGGGTGTAATAGTTCCATTATTCCTGATATTGGAGTTGAAGAAGAAAGAAATCCTACATTATCTGGAGAAAAGGTTATGCTGTGGCATCAAAGACTGGGGAATATCGGAGAGAAGGGTCTTCGACTACTACACAGTAAAGGTATGGTTGAAGGCATGTCTAACTACTCTCTAGATTTTGATTTCTGTGACAATTGTGTATATGGGAAGAATAATCGACTAAGATTCCCTTCTAGTGCAACGAGAGCAGAAGGAATTTTACAACTAGTTCACAGTGATGGTTTTGGACCTGTGTCAGTCCATCATTGGGAAAATGTGTGTACTATGTCTCATTGATAGACAACTTCTTGATGAATACTTGGATACATTTCCTCAGGAAGAAATCTAAAGTCTTTGACATGTTTAAAGAGTTTAAGGATCTTGTTGAGAATCAAACAAAGAAAATAATTAAGGTGTTGAGGACAGATAATGGAAGAGAGTTCTACGGGAATGAATTTGAAAAATTCTGTAAGAAGTGTAGTATAGTAAGGAAGAAGACTACTCCATATACACCTCAGCGGAATGGAATTGCAGAAAGGATGAACATGACGTTGATGGAAAAAACAAGGTAGGGAAAGAATTATGGGCAGAGGAAGTGGGTACTGCATGTTACCTGGTCAACAGATCACCCTCATCAGTGTTGGATGACAAGACTCCACAAGAGGTATGGACTGGTAAGAAAACTTCTCTCACACATCTCAAGGTATTTGGCTATGATGCATATGTCCATGTTCCAAAGGAAAATAGTAGTAAGTTAGATAGCTGAAAAGTGTATCTTTATTGGATATAAATATGGTCTCAAAGGATATAAGCTTTGGAACCTAGAAAATAAGAAGGTAGTGTATATCCAAGATGTGGTATTTAGAGAAATGAAGGATGTTGTTAAACAGGAAGTCCTACCAAGTAAGGAAGAACCAGAGAAAATAGAGTTTGATTTAAAGGATGATGAATCAAGATCTACAGAAAAAAAATGAATCAGAAGAAGAAGATCCTCATACTCTAGTATTGAGGAGATTGGTTTGATAAATAAGCCTACCATAAAGGTATAGTCCATATGATTTCTGTTCAAATTTTGCTTTGTGTATTATTGATGATGATCCTAGAACTGTTAGGGAAGCAATGGATTCAGAGGATTGAAATCTCTAGAAAAAGGCCATGGACGAAGAAATGGTAGCCTTGGATAAGAATGAGGCTTGGGATCTAGTGGAGTTACAGATTGGAACAAATCCCATTGGCAACAAATGGGTATTTAAAAAGAAGCTGAATGCAGAAGGAAAAGTGCAGAAATACAAAGCTTGGTTAGTAGCAAAGGGTTATTCCCAGGTTGAGGGAATTGATTTTGGTGAGATTTTTTCTTCTGTTGCCAACTTAACCTCTATAAGATTTATGTTATCTGTTGTTCCTTCATTTGATTTTGAAGTAGAACATATGGATGTGAAGACAACATTCCTACATGGGTATATAGAAGAATAAATCTATATGAAGCAGCCATAAGGATTTGTTGTGGAGGGAAAGAAGGAGCTGGTATGCAAGCTGAAAAAGTCCCTGTATGGTTTAAAACAATCACCAAGGATGTGGTATCAAAAATTTGATACTTATATGTTGGGACTTGGTTTCACAAGAAGCAAAGAGGATCATTGTGTGTATTTAAATTAATTGGTGATCATTTGATTTATTTGGTCTTGTATGTGGATGCCATGTTGCTGATAGGAAACAACAAGGAGATTATCTAGGATGTGAAAACTCAGTTGTCCTCTAAATTTGACATGAAGGATATCAGTGCTTCAAATTTCATTTTGGGCATGGAAATTAAAAGAGATTGAAAAAAGAGGAAACTCTGGTTAAATCAGAGAAAATATGTCGAGACAATATTGCATAGGTTTAATATGTAGGAATGTAAACTGATCAAGGTTCTTATTCCTTTTGATGTAAATTTATCTATGGATCAGTGTCCCAAGATACTAGAAGAGGAGGACATGTCTCATGTTCCATATGCGAGTGCAGTTGGAAGTTTGATGTATGCAATGGTTTGTACTAGACTGTACATTTCACATGCAGTGGGAGTTTTGAGAATGTATATGTCAAAACTAGGGAAGGAGCATTTGAAAACACTAAAAATGGTTTTTAGGTATTTGCGTGGCACTGCTAGCTATGGATTGTGCTACCAAGGAAGACTCATATTGGACAGACTAGCTATGTAACCCTGTAACCCCCTGTATGAAAAGAAAACAACAAGTGAGAGAATGTTGGGTATGCCTTATATTCTTTGTACAAGTAATAGTGTTTGCATTGCGTCGACTGTGTAGGGGGGTTTTAGGGGGGGCCAATTTTTTTTTCCTTGGGAAATGTGTCAGTTTTTTGCCTCGTTTTTTTGTGTTGCCTCAATTTTCGTGTCCATTGTTGGGCAGTTTTTCGACACATGGTTTTTTGCCAATGTTTTTCTATTTGCGGTTAAGGAATTAGGGTTGTTGACTAATCTAGGTCATTGGGTTAGGGTTTTGGATGCCGTTGGATCCTATATGTATATTGTATTTCAAACAATGTATCACTCTGAATGAATATATAATATGATGGTTTTCCCGGTTTGGGTTTCCACGGGAAAAATCTCTATGTAATGTTTGTATTTTCCATTGTATATTTTCTGTTCTTTTACTAGAAATATGTTTGCAGCAGATATTGTACAAGGTTAAAATATACACCACACACACAACTAGATCAAAGATAAACACATTGATTTTTTGACGTGGTAAAAACCCTATGGGGAAACATCCATGGCCCCATCCAACGCGGTCACTTGGATTAGTTTATTAATGCAAAAGAAAAAGATTACAAATAGATTTTACAAGAGATTTTCTCACAATCGATCATTGACAAATGACCCTCCCTTCTATTTAAATAGAGATCATGGACCAATCGGGTGTTAAGCCACAGATCAATGGTCGTTAAGATCGAGGAGGATATGAATCGTCGAATCACTTTATGTCGGGAACATATTGTGACCGTCATATTTCCTAACTACAAAAGGATACTAATGCATACTAAATAAACACACTAAGAAACACACTTTTACCTAACGACACATTAGACCAAGTAGATCTTACCGAAGTCCTAAGTGTCTAAATATCCTATCCCTCCTTAAGAACAACTTGGGATAGGATTGAAGTATTTACAATAGTGACACAATGGAAGTATTTAATAGGCATCAACTTCGAGAGAAGTACAGGTGGAAGTAAGCTTGACTCCAGACTGGAACGGAGAAGGGGCTGGTTTACAATCACCCATGTGAAAGTGACAAAGAAGGTCACAAGCATACTTAGACTGGGAAAGAAAAATTCCTTCATTGGTTTGCAAAACTTGGAGGCCAAGGAAATACTGCAAAAAACCTAAGTCTATCATTTCAAATTTCTTCTTAAGGTTGGTTTTCACATGGTTTAAAATTTTTGAGTCACTACTAGTAAGGATAAGGTCATCAACATAAAGGACAAGGATTATGAGATGGATTCCTACTTTCTTGGGATAGACATTAGGATCAGAATGGAATCTAGAGAATCTGGTGTCAATAAGAAATTTTTCCATTTTGGCATACCAAGATCGGGGAGCTTGCTTAAGACCATAAAGAGATTTCTTAAGGTGACAAACAAGGCTAGAGTCATTTTGGACATAGCCAAGAGGTTTTTACATGCAAATTTTTTCTTGCAAATCTCTCTGCAAGAAGGCAGATTTAACATCCATCTGATGGACCTCCCATTTTTGTGAGGCAGCAAGGGAAATAACAAGGTGGATGGAATTCATTTTGGCTATAGGGGAAAAGGTTTCATTATAGTCAATTCCTTCAACTTGGAAAAATCCTTTGGAAACTAACCGAGCTTTGTGTCTTTCAACATGTCCATATGATGCATACTTAGTTTTGTAGACCCATTTACATCTAACAAGTTTTATTCATTTTGTAAGAGGTACAAGATCCCGAGTATCATTGGCCATTAAAGAATGATACTCTTCATTAATTGTTGTATCCCAATCTGGATGACCTGAAGATTTTGCAAATGTCTCTAGATCATGAGTCTCTAAAACTTGATCCAAAAGAGAAGAGACTCGCTAGAACTATGAACGTGTCCGATGCTGATCTGAAGGATCATTGACAAGATCACCAACTTCTTCTCATGTTGAACGGACCCATCTAGGAAGTGGTGGAGTTGGTGTCAGTTCAAGTTCAAAGGACTCATCTAGAGGAATATGAGCAGGCGGAGGTGGATTTTCATCCTTACTGTCATCATCTGAAGAAGAAACCAGAATAGGAACAAAAGAAGGCACAAATGTCGAAGATGGCTTGCAGGCCGAAGAAGGCACAATCGTCGAATTAGGCTCGTAGACCAAGAGATTTTCATCAACTTTAACATCTCTTCTAATAATAATTTCGTTACAATGTGGTTGAAGAAGTCTATAACCTTTGAAATCTTCATAATAACCAACATATTTACACTTCTCACTTTTAGTCTGCAATGCTTTCCTTTTATCATCAATAATGCGAGCCCATGCTATACTTCCAAATACACAAAAGTGACTTACATTTGGTTTAATTTTATTCCAAGCTTCTTCTGATGTTATATTTTTAAGAGCCTTTGTGGGAGTGCAATTTACTATGTAATTTGCACATTTGATTTCTTCTGCCCAATACTTTAGACTTAATCCCCTAGATTGGATCATATAATTAGCCATTTCTTTTAATGTGTGATTCTTTCTCTCAACAACACCATTTTGTTGTGGTGGATATGGAACAATGTGTTGCATTTGGAAGCCCTGTGTAGTGCAATAACTTGTAAAATTATTGTTCACATATTCGCCTCCATTATCTGTTCTTAACTTTTGAATTTGATGTCCAAATTGCTTTTCTACAAGGGCCTTGTAGGCCAAAAACTTGTCAAAAAAATCGCTCTTAAGTTTTAAGAATTAAACCCAAGTACGTCTGGAAAAGTGATCAATGAAAGTTAAGAAATACTTGCACCCATAAAAATAAGGAGAAGAAAGTGGACCACACAAATCACTATGAACAAGTTGCAAAGGGCCCAAGGCATGCCAAGAGACACATTTGTCAAAACTGTCCCGATGATGTTTTCCAAGAACACAACTGTTGGTGTACAAATACGTTCAATATATATCTTACACTCACTTAAATGCCAATCCAGGATTCATAATCAATAGAGTTGATGCACTATATGTGCCGATAATAGATAGGTTCCTATGTCTAATGAGTATAGAATAAAGAAGAAACAATCAATACCAATGCTTTGTTTTACAAATTTTTAATCTATCTTTCTCACACAACTAAAAGATTATAAAACAAAACTCATAAACATAATCCAACAAGCATGTGATCTAAAGGTGTTTGCTCAGGTAATGAATCTGTCCATTCATAGGCTCTTGAAATAAAAGAGATGGACTTTGAATCTATCCCATGTAGCAACTAAAAATAATCAACAATTAACACTCTATTTTATGATATCCAAATGCTTCACACAACTTCAAACTTCTCAAGAAAAACAATCAATCAAAGGATTCTATCTAAAGGAACAAGTCTATTCATTCCAGGCTCATGAATTAGAGAGATGAATTTGAGAAGCTTGTCTCCTGTGGCAATCAAAATAGTAAATAGCAATCAACTCCAGCCACTCTTGAAATCGAAATCAATTCCAACTTCCTGCAATTCAAACAACTAGTACAAGGAATAAGAGGCTTCATTATGGAACATGAAAATGAGAGATAAAGTCCTCTGGTTCCTGTACCTACTGAGAACACTACAATTACAAACTCAAAATAACATTTGTTTAACATTCCCATACATCAAACAATTAAATGTTACCCTACAGAAACATAAAGGAAACTAACTGTGCACATTGATTCAAAAGCAAGCAATTCTGTGTTTAATGTTTAAAATGCATTTAAAATTATTAACAAAACAAAACTGTTAAATATTCACACATTCACACAAAGGATATACATGGAGGTTTACCTTGGTTGGGATGGTGGGCCCTTGCTGAACCAACAAGGTACCCCTAAATATATTTCAGACTAAAACACTTTACTTATTCCCATGAATTGCATAAACAACATTTGCATTCCTTCAATTGATTAAATGGATCAGAAATTCAACATTTCATTTCCCAACATACATCCTTCTCCAAGAACCAATCTTACAACATACTAATTCCTCTTCCCTTCCAATACTCCTTCCTTCATATTTATACAAGGAATTTCAATGGGAATGGATTAGAACAAATCCCCCAACTCAGAATTCGTTCAAACTGTTTATGCACAAAATCTGGGTTTTTCACCAGATATTACAAATTCGGGTTAAAGATCCTTCTATATCTCTCTGTCCATTGTGAATTTGTAGAAATGATTTATGGTTTTTGTAGATGGATATATTTATAAAAACCCATTGCATGGTTTTGTAATATATTCCTCCATCTGCACGTAAATCAAGGCGCAATATGGCAGTTTAGAAATATTTGACAATTTTAGGCTGAATCGTTCCCCCTGAGCTGGAGGTCCACATGTACGAGATGGGTGAGTTCTAACTTATGTGTCCAAATAAAAACATGGCTCTGGACAAAACCCATGTCCCCAAATGTTTATATCCATCGTCATCGGCCCGTAAATCGAGGTGAAAATTTAGTACCAGAATGTTGGTACCAAAATCCTGTAGGTACGTGTTTAGTACCAGAATACACACAGTCACACCATGAGTACTAGATTATCACAAAATAGATGTTGGTACCGGATTAGTCACCCAAGCAGTACTGGATCAATGCTTCTTAAGATTCAAAGGATTAGGATCATAGAAAATCAAGTATTAAATCAAATTAACTCAAGAAAACTAAACAAATCATGCCTTAATCATAATTTACCCCTTATGCACATGAACAAGGTCATTGGGTATGTGTTGGGAGGAAATAGTCAAGTATAGGATTATAACATAGACAAAAAGGATTAGATACAGTGTACTATAGGGCATTTTATATGTCAAAACTGAGACTCAACAACAACCAACACAAACACGATCTCTGCACGAAACAAGAGGAAGACTAGTCACCATCTGTTGATTATATAGTTGTTGAAATGAGCGAAAGTTTAGATGACCAAACCACTCATGCAAAAATTTGCTCAAGTCATCGCTATGAGAAACAAAAAATCATGAAAAATATGATGACCCAAAGTTGTCAAACTTGTACAACCTGGTAATATCATCAACAATTCCAATTGCAAGAACATGCGTAGTATCTTTTAGATCCTTCATTACAACTTGGTGAGGTGAAAACTCTAAGTTTTTACCTTCACCTGAATGAGTGATTTTATATACTGATAGAAGGTTTAAAGAAAGACTTGGAACACATAATACATCATTGAAATCATTGTTTTCTACTTGAAATGTTCCAAATCCTTCAACACTAAGAGATCTATCATCACCAACAAATATTTTCTTGGTGTTACATTCATTTAGAGAAGAAAATATGTCTCTATCCTTAGCCATATGATAATATGCTCTAGAATCAATAAGACACTCATAAGAAGAAGAAGTAGAAGTTGTATTGAAGGCAAAACCAGAAGCAAAAAGTGTATGTCCATGAGAAGAATAATAATAAGTAGAATCAATACTAATGTTGTGCTTCTTCATCATTGATTCTAAAGCTTCCATATTATCGAAACATTTGGACTCATCATGACCATCTTTATCACAAAAGTTGCAATGTCTGTCAGTCTTCTTACTTTTATATTTTTCTCCTTTGCCACCATTAGGAGCGGAAGCTGTCTGAGTGCGTTTGGGACCCTTATATTGTTTGTTGTTGTGGTGAGGATGTTGCTTCTTGGGATTCTTGGGTTTATCTTTATGATAGACAACTAAGGCTTTTTTGGAGGTACCTACAATGTTGATTACTCCAAGTTGTACAATCTTATATTTCTCTCTAATCAAAGCATCACAAAAGTTCTCAAGATTGGGTTTT
>ML817635.1:111853-149123 GCA_009831015.1 Picea engelmannii | reverse complement strand
GCTGTTCACCAAGTATTTTTGCAACAGTCACAAGCTGGAGTCCAACCAAAATCGTAACCTGTCGAAAAATCCTTGGAGGAATACACAAGAGAGGAATGACATAATCTACGCATTTACCCATGAATACTTTAATCAAACAGAGGTCCATTCTGGCACTCAAGGGTAAGACTGTCCGAAAATGCTTGGATCCAAGATAGTCTTCTATATCGCCATCTACAGCCAAATCATCAGATCCCTGTTTTGACTTTTCACTATCCAAACCCCCATCAATGCAAAGAACATTTGCTGAAGAGGATACATCAATAAGAAGATCTGGAACCCATGGCTTTAACGTACTCGAGCTCTTCAAACACAGATATACCAGTTTTGCAGCGTATATACAGATGAAAATATATTTCCAGTCAATACCTGTGGACTTCTGAGATGCAGAGCATTTCTCAATTTGCTGATTCATAGACAGAACAGATGCAAATTTTTAAACATCTTGCCTTTACTAGAACCTGTGTAACTAGACTTAAAGCATTGATATCAACAATTATCTTCAGATAAATTGCATTTATCCTGGCCACGAGAACAATCCTCCAAACAAAAAATACATATGGGAAACCCTAGAAACGCCAGAAACTTTCACAGGTCGCCTAAATAGAGAGGTATTCAGATCTTGTTCTGAAAAAGTCAAACCATAATGCAAAAAGACCAAAGTTACCTCAGTATGATTCATGGAACTAAGGAAACCATCGAGCATGAGCGTGGCAAAATTGGAGGGAAGCATTTACAGCTGTAACCACCGATATCTACTGCTTAACCAATGTATCGATCATACCAATGATTACAAAAATAGCCCTAGGCATTGCATTAAAAGATATGCACGAAATATCCATATATCTTATGAACCAAAGTTTGAGTAAGCCTAATAAGAAGCCAATCAAAACTAATGCATAGCGAAATCCAATTTTACAATCAATCTAAGAATGTCAAATGAGTATACCCATGTGTGCGAGTGTTATACCATATCATTCAAACACCGATATGAAGTTAAAAACCTACAATCATGTTCCCGCCAATGCATTAATCAAACGTTTGACTAAGGTGCCAAATCAATATTGCATACAATTGATATGCCAAGAGCTATGATAAGGATCAATAGTAAGGATCACAAAAGATAAAACATAACCCCCATGCAGTTCAAGGAATCAATGTTGAGGCAAGTTGCAAAATACGAATCCAAAGGCAAAATATCTTCAATAAGACCGAGTTATGCAATCCATCGAAGTATGAAAACCAATCAAAGGATATTGCTGATCATGTGAAGATCAATAAAAGATAGGCGCAATAAGCATGATGACAGTATCGACAGTTCAGATAATGATCAAAATGTGACCTCGAGAGGAGAAATTTTCATGCTTACAATTGTGAAGACTTAGCGAAGACAAGCTTTCGAAAAGGCGCAACGAATAAGGGCGTCGTTCATTTGAAATTTGCGACGGAAAATCAATGTTTTTGAAACATTGGTGTAGGCAGCTTATGAGGTAATGAAAAATGTGAATTGGTTGCCAACAGGTTTTTTTATAAGTTGTCCCTAGAGCCTCTTGCATGGCATAAAAGGTAGATACAAACAAAAAATATGAACTACTGATCCAGGTGGATATCGGTGGCCACCCATCTTTTCCAACTGGCTCAAAACAGTTTTCTGGCAAATCTGGTAATTTACTATTTTTAGCATTTTTTCGGGTCCTAGACTTCCAGAGCCGTTTTGAGGCCCTAAACGAAATTTTTTGGGAAAACGAGGAGAAAAATAGATAAAAAGTTTGATGTTTCTTACGCAAAGTTTTATTCCTCAGATAGATCTTTCTAACGATGTATCGAGCGCCCGAAACAAAGATCGTATGAAAAACTTATGCCCCTGGGAAGTTGACGTATCAACTACCCCCATCGGGACCCACAAACCTTTTGGATTTTCATCTTCCAGGGTTAGGGTTTTGGATTTTCCTTATGTTAAAAAGGCCCTTAGAGCCTCATTGTAATAATCATCTTCTTGTGAATGCGATTAGCTGTCACATCTCTTCTCAGAGATAAGTTTCCACCATTCTAGTGAGTCTTTCACTCTGTATTTTTGCAGTCTCTGTACATTTATTTCATTAATAGAAATCATGTATTATTGTATCTCTATGTTTATGGTTTCATCTCTGATACATTTATGTTATATTGTTGGATATTCGATATATCTCTGTATATTTCTTTATTATATCTTCACTCTGATTTCGTGCTGAAAATAATTCGGATCAACTACCTAGCTTAGAAAGAATAAGATAGATGCAACGATCTTCTTCTATCTTTATCTTACATTCTTCACATAAAGTTCTGAGTGTTTTAAACATATATAGATAGTCTTCAATGCAATAAAAATCATTTGGAATTAAATTCAGTACTTGATTTTCTAACTGTTGTGCTCGAATACTATTGTGTTTACCAAACACAGATTCAATCTTTTCCCAAGATTCATTGGGTTTATCAATTGATTGAAGGTGGAACATTAAATTAGGAGAGATGAACATTCTGATTAATCCACATGCTTCGTCATTCCTATTATCCCATTTGAATTTCTTATCAGCATCAATGGGTATTGTTTCCTTTCCCAAGGTAATCCGGTAAAGCCTTTACTTATTAATAAATCCTCCATATGGAATTTGCATTGGAAGTAGTTGGTGCTGGTAAGAAAGAGATTACTTGTATAATCCATATTAAATATGCAAATAATATGGATTTAAAAACTCAAACTGATGATCTGGATGGAAAGATCTCAAAAAATTATGTGGTTTAAAAAAAAAACGACACTAAAAACAAACTTCGGATGTGAAAGTTATGCCCCTTTTAAAAAAGACATAAATGGTAACCCAAGGACCATGTGGTGGTGTAATTTGCTTTATGGAGTGACCCACTTTTATAAAAAGAAGTGAGGTCACTTTTACAATGAAGTTACTTTATAAAAGAAAAACTGCATGCAAAATAAATAACTCTAAAATAAAATATTAAAGTTACTTATAGTGATTCACTTTTATAATTGAAGTGAAATACACTTTACAATTTGAGCATGAACTTTTTCAAAAAAAAAAGTAACAAAAAGAGAGACTTGAACTCAAGACCTCTTACTTAATAACACAACTTTTAACCAAATGGTCTAGCAAAACATATTATATTGTTTAGCAAGAGGATTGGGGGTGTTTTTGTTGTTGTTGTTGTTGTTGACAGCCTTGGAGAGCATGCTAAAAAAAAACTCTTTTCACACAAGAAAAAAATTCCACTTCTTGATGACAACAAGGTTTAGATCTCGGTTAGCTTACTCGGAAGATGCACATTTTCCTATCTATTTCTAATTTTTCGAGATCGCACATGGTGCATGGAAAATAGAATACACAGATATAAAATAGTAGAAACCTGGAAATAAATAATATAAAACCAAAATAATACTCTGTAAAAATTTTAAAAATGCGTATTCAGGCTTTATACCTCCGGATCTGACTAAAATGACCATATATTGGGAAAACATAAACCTTTTCGAGTGAAACTAAAAGTGTTCCTAACTGAAATGAGTGCTCCAGATGAAATGGAATAGTCCTCTCAGCCCAAAAATGTACATAAGTGATAGAAAATGGATATGAGGCAACTCAGTTTAACGATATCAATCTACAACAGGAGTGGTTCTTCAAACAGGCTCTAATACCATGTTCGAAAACACAAGTATTCCAACAGAGGATGAACACCTTCAGTAATCACTCACACAACCATATCAAATATCAACACACCAATGTTTTGACGTGGTAAAACCTCTATGGGGAAACATCCATGACCCCAACCAACGCGGCCAGTTGGAGCAGTTTATTAATGCAAAAGAAAAATATTATAGAGAGATTTTACAAGAGATTTTCTCACAATCGATCATGGGAAAATGATCCTCCATGCTCTTTAAATAGATATAATCGACCAATCGGGTGTTAAGCCACAGATCAATGGCCATTAAGATTGAGGAGAATATGAACCGTCAGATCACTCTTTGTCAAGAACATATCACGATCCTCGTATTTCCTAACTACAAATGCATACTAATTCATACTAAAGAAACACACTAAGAAACATACTTTTACCTAACGACACATTAGACCAAGTAGATCTTAACTAACTCCTAAGTGTCTAAATATCCTAACAATTGGTGTAATGAGGTTAAAATCTCAATATCGGTTTCATATCTAATCAGTAATTGGAAGTGTGTCAAAAATGCCATAGAAAGGGAATTAAATTCATCAAAGGAGTTCCGCAGCAACCCTATATACTATTTGGTTGCAAATACTATAAGATTTCATTGGAAAAGTCATAATCGGATGGAATCATCCATCAATGAGTTCGAAGAACACCATAGGTGGAAAGTCATCACGTGATTGTTTGGATCTTCTCCAGGATTTCCATTGAACTTGGGAATATCAGAAGGGAATTTGGAAGAAATGGGGGGCCAGAAAGGGGAATGTCGTAAGGGATCATTAGTCAAACTTGAAAGATTAGGAAAATATAAAGTTTCCCAAAATGAGAGTTGTTTGTTGACCTGTGGAGGTGGGTTATGTGTTCCTCCTCCATATGGGTTTTGTTTTGGAGGTCCTCCTCCGTAAGGTAGTCCACCAGGGGGTCCTCCACCATAGGGTTTTCCTCCTCTATAAGGTGGTCCCCCAGGATTTCCTCCAGGGGTCCTCCTCCATAAGGTGGTCCTCTAGGAAGGCCTCTACTATAGGGTGGTCCTCCAAGGTGTCCTCCTCCATAAGGTGGTCCTCTAGGAGTCCCTCCTCCATAGGGTGGTCCCCTAGGGGGTCCTTCCCAATGGGGTGGTCCTCGAGGATGTATTCTTCCATAGGGTGGTCCCCTTCCACTGTGGTGTGGTCCGACAGGGGGTCCGCCAGGAGGTCGTCCACCATAGGGTGGTCCTCCAGGGGGTCATCCTGGTTGAGTAGCAATTGTGGGATTGGCGGGTTGTGGAAGTTGGTTCCATATGGTATTGGTTATTCTTGGGTAAGGGTGGCCATATAGTAGGCTAGTGGTAGAGGGAATATTCTGGCCCTGGGTGTTTTCTAGTAGCTGGGGGTTTCCCCCTAGTTGATTTGTGCCCCCAGAGAGAATATGGCCCTGAGGTTGGGGGTTTCCACCCAGTGGCTGGTTTCCCCTAATAAAATAAAGGTTGGCTTATGCTAGTAGGAAATGCCCCTGTTAAAAAGGATCCAAAAGTCAAGGGTTTCCCCTCGGCAAGATGTTGACCAGATATTTGTTCTGGGTATAGGGGTTGTCCCGCAGTGAAAGGATGGCTCATGGATTTTTGTTGGACAAAACCAATTAGTTGAATTCCTTGGGGAGGTAATCCTTCTATTGAAGGTTGTTGTCCAAAGAGGTTGGGATCGCCTCCTAAGAACAATGGGGTAAAGAAAGGTTGCCCCCTAGTGGGGGGTGTAGAAGGTTGTGTTCTTGAAGGTGTTGGTACAATGGTGGGGACAACATATGATAAATATGTCAATGTTGATTCTTGGGTTGTGGTGACATTCGACTGAGCCAGTTTTTGTGTAGAGTAAATGGGGGAGGAATGGGGGAAATGAGTTTTAAACATGTGGGAGATACCAGATATGGGGTGATGAGGGGTGTGTGAAGAAGCATGTGATTTATCTTATTGTAAGAGTTTGAAAGAAGAGTCCATGGTTGTATCTACTGTAGAGAGGATGTCATGGGGTTGTTCATAGGTTTTCATAGCGTCAAATAGACCAGAAACCCGTGGTGGTGTGATGTAACCTTTAGATAAATGGATCTGTTGGGATTCCATTCCCACAACATCTTCACAAGGTACAAGTGGTAGACGGACGTAATTGGTATCAAGTTCAAGTTCTCCGACATATTTTATCTAGAGAATGAGGGGACCAAAAGGGTCAGTCACGGGTGGATTTGCAGTGGGTATAAATCCTTCTCGAAATTTGTCTCCTTTTGGGCGTTCAAGCAAAGGGGTAACAACACTTCTGGCTTCAGAGTGGTTTTCCTCGTGGAATTACTCTTGAAGGTGGTCTTCGGGTGACCTGGGAGGTAAAAGTTTGTAAAGTAGTGGAGGCAAACCTTGCATCCTCCAAGACCTGTGAAAGTTTTGATCGACTAGGATTGAGATATAACAATGAAATTCTTAAATCCAACTAAAGAAAGTAAGCAACATGTGCTAAAAAAATCTAGTAATCAAACAAACAAACCAAAGCTTCTCTTCATGAGCTCCTTAGATGGTGATGAAATACAACATCGTGGGAACATGTGAGAAGGGGCGGGGATAAGTGGGTGGATTAGCTACGTTGGCATCCTTCTTAACAGACTTACACCTTGGTGCAAGATTATCGACAGTGTATCCATGGCTTGCCCTCCAAGGAGCCTGAGTGAGTTTGACGAACGTCTGATCCAGGTACAACGAAGACTCCCCTTCACTGTCACCTTGTGTAAGATCCCTAAATATTATGGAAACTAAGGTTACCAACTCCCAGTTAGCCTCCAGGCGGGTTCAGTAGACAGTCGGGTCCGACAATATGGGAAGGATATCAAGTCTGAAATTCCTTAAGAGGATTGAGAACAAGAGGACCAGAAAAAGCTTCAGAGGACCCCGAACGGATTCAGGATTCATGAAGTTTCGAGACCAGATGGAAACATCCAATTCTCAAGAAGAATCCCCAATATACTATCATTCCACTACATATGGTTAAGCCTCAGAGGGGTAATATCGGTTGCCCAGCCACACACGACCTCGTGTGTAGCCCCTATGTGAGAGGGGGTTCCCGACTATGCCTATACGAAAGTTGGGTTTAAGAACTCTTTAGTATTATATGGTTTGTTTTCGTGATCTTGAAAAGTTTACTCACTTATATTATTCCAAATACCCTATACATAGACTATTGTTGGTGTTCTTAGAAAAGAAAAATTCTAGTTAATTTTATTAATGCACGTTCATTTTTAAGGCTATTCTTTAGTCAAAAGGTTGCGTGGAAGTAAAACTTATGATGTGAACAGACTTGACTCCAAAAGGATGCAAAGGGATGAAATTTGAACAATTTTCCTTTCGATGAATCCTATTTACTAGAGGGAGAAGAGTATCTTTTTTTTTTAATGGAAGAAAACACCCTAATGCATACCAATTTCTATATATTCTTGAAAATGAAACAGAAGGACAATTTTTTCAACCAAAATCACAAAGTGATTTACGGAATTCCCAACCAAACATAAATTGTTTCAATGATATTTTAAAGCACTGTGTTCTAAATGAATTGTTTTTTGTTTCTTTTATTTTTTCAAACGACATGAAAATTGAAACAAAAAATTCTTCTTCATCTTTTTCTTTCAATTGACAATGTTCATAAATGAATGCAAATAATGGAAGAAAAAAAAAACATGCAAATTTAAAGCACACGAAAAGATTTAATTCTAAACAATAGTTTGAAAAGTCTTCAAATGATTTGGGAAATGACAAACATTCAAACTAATGAAAGAGATACTTGCATAATGAAATGGTAGAATTTGCAAGAAAAATATTCTTAGGAAACTATGAATAACCTTCTATTGGACTAAAAGGATTAAACTAGGTGATCTTGTTTGTACCTATCAATTGCATAAAATGGCCACGAAAAGAAGATAAATTTCATAAATTTCAAAAACAAATTGAAGCAAAATCAAGGAGAGAGGCTTATTATAGGTCTGGAGTGTTGAAAGAGACCAATATGAAAGGATATAGCTGAGTTTTTTGAAGGATAAATATTCCAAAAATTTGGTTTAAGGGGTTGATCGCTCCCTAAAGAGGGAGACAGTGCAACCGGGTCGTGACCCAAAAAGAGAAATAATGTGACCTAAGAGTATGGTCACTTCTGGTAGACTTGGGAGCAGAGATGGTCGCTGCTACAAAGAAGGAAAATCGTGACCAGGAAGGCTTCAGTTTCTCTATGTGCATGGGGAAGTCACATCCAAAGCAGAGAACAAAGAAAAATTTAGATCTAGGATGAGATCTATCAGATACAAGATAGTGGTTTCTTCAATTGAACTCAGGAAAGGGCACAAAAAAATATGGAAATTAGATCAGGTCATTTTAATGGGTAAATATCTTAGAAAGAAAGCATGTAAAGAAGGAAGAAAAGCACATGAGAGGCAATCTCTCCAATATGGATGCCAGTCTATTGTAGGGGTTTTACACCCTGCATGAGCTAAGCTCCCTTAGGTTCTTCCTATACCTAAGAAAGGAATAGAGATATGAACAAAGGATGCTTCTAAACTTGATAACATTTCATAATCTACAAATATATCAATTCACTGCCAATGAACACAGAAAATTATATGAATAATCATTTAGAGGGAAACATCTAGCATATCTTCTATTAATCAAGTAAGAAATATTACAACTTATAGGTGTCAACTGAATATATGTGTTTCTTCCAATCTCCTTGCCCAAGCCTTACCACCAAAATGCCAGAGTAACTTTGCTAGTTCTTTCTCCTCTTTCCCATGGAAATATATTGGTTCTTATAGGGATTTAGATATAAGGCCATATGGTTAATAGGATAAGATCCTCAGGCTCATAATGGAAGATTTATCGAGGCTAAACCCCAAGAATTTAGAGTAAGGTCTCATCCATCGAAACCAAGTCCAAAAAAGGGATCTTCTAGGCTCAGTCACGACCTAAGAACATAGACAGAGTGACCCGGTTGCGGCCTGGAAGTACAGAAGGGGAGACCAACCCTTTTGATCATAGGCTTGAGGAAGGACAAGGGTGACCAAAGGGAAATTATGCTAGAAAATCTATGGGAAAATGAGGAGATGATGTCCCAAGGGTTAGGTGGTTAATAATGCTATAACATCCCTACATTTTTAGGCTACAACCTGAGGGAAGATCCAACTCCCCAATTCTCTGGCTACAACCCGAAGGAGGATACAACCCCCTATATTTTCTGCCTACAACAGAAAGTGTCTACAACCATCTATCCTTTCCCCATACAACCTCCTTGAAATATAAGTGTCAAATAACTGATGAGACCGCTGCCACATTGTCACTATGAAATATACCACTGTAAACCTCTACCAATCTGTGCCAACAACCTGTAACCAACCTATGCCAATAACTTGCAGTCAACCTGTACCAATATCCTATAATCAACTTGTACCAATATCCTATAATCAACTTGTACCAACAACCTATACCAACATAAACCAACAACCTGTACCAATAATATCCTCAATAGATCAGATCTGATAACATAGATCTCATACTCAATATCAGAAGACTAACACTCGAACCATGTGCATATATGTCTCTCTAGTCATGCGCCATACATGTGCATACAATCACAATCATGTGTAATATACCCTCACATCAACTAGACATCAAACCCTCACTATTATGCGGCCTCAAACTATACCAACAACTTCAGAAAAAAATCATAACCAAAAGCCCTCAACCATGTACCACAAAATCCTTCAACCATGTACCAAGAAATACAAGATATGCCTCAACACTCAAACCAACAAGAAGTACCAATGATAAATACCAGACATACCAGCATTGTATTTCTGTAGATCTAGCTCATACAATAAGTTCCATACAACCACCAGACTCTCTAGGGAAAATCCTCAATCTCCCATAACCATGTCTCATGTAGACAACAATATCCAACTACACATAAGAATATGACATACCTTTTGAACCTGTAGATAGATTTGTTGTACCTGATCACTGTAGAACTTCTTGGAGATTCTGCTCAGACTCTAGGGAGTTGTCACCCACATCAACTCAAGTTTTCATGATATTTTCATATATACGTAAATTTCCCTTCTACAACCTGTGCATGTACGCACTTTCCTCCACTTTATCCCATGTACGTACACACCTTCCTCCATTGCAGCCCACATACACCTCATGAGCTAGGGTTTTACTGAAACTACAAGATTTTCGCCATCAACCCTCGTTTTCTACTTCAGACTTGTGTAACTTCAGATGTATCAATGAGTACCTGCAATAAACCTTTCATAGAACAATGGATATTCAATGTGCTCAATAGGTGCTAATAAGATACCCTTTTTCTCTTATTTATACTCTCCAAGTAGATTCTTCTAGGGGTTATCTTCTAATTGGTTTACCCAACCTTCTTCTTTTAGGGCTAACCCACTTCTAACTACGTTGTCCACTTATAACCACTTTATCTAGAAATAGTAATCTCACCACTTCTAGTTGCAACTAATTTATTTTTAATTATTTTCTTTTTTCAACAACTTAACTCATGATTAACTCCTAGTTATAATCACTTTGACTAGTAAACTTCTTCTAGGAGATTCTAGAACAAATTGACTTCTTTGACCTTCTAGGGGATTCTATAAAACTCATGAGGGTTCTCCAACTTCACTAAGCCATATCTTCTCAACTGTGAGGAACTACATGACATACACGATATCACCAGAAACAACACAATATGTACTTTCCATCTAGAATAGTCTCACTTGCAAATTCACTGATCTTCATTAAATTATTACTCAAACTAACTCAGGGTCCTTAACCACACTGCTGGGGCTACCAGAATTTTCTACAGAACTTGCTTCAAGGGTTGACATCAATGACAACCAATCCAATTAATAAACAAAGTGGAAGGTTATGGATATTTTGGAGGGGTTTTGGATTTTCTATAGAAAGGTCTAAAGGTTCTTTAATTAGAAGTTCCTTCACCGGAGTTAGTTTTTAAGTCAACAAAATCATTTGATAGTTTCTTCACCAATTTAAGAACACCTTCAAATATGTGGGTTCCTTCCCTATGGGATTAGTCAATAAATGAGGTTTTGTATTTAGAATTAGATTTTTGTTATCCTCACCTCTCATATTTCCTACCAATGTAAGGATTTCCTTCTCAACCTTCTTAGTGTTTGACAACACAGGTATTCCAGCAGAGGACGAACACCTTCAGTAACCACTCAGATAACTAGATAAAAGATCAACACACCGATGTTTTCACATGGTAAAACCCTACGGGGAAACATCCACGACCCTAGCCAACACGACCACTTGGAGCAGTTTATTAATGCAAAGAAAAATATTATAGAGATATTTTACAAGATTGTTTCTCACAATCGATCATCGGCAAATGAACCTACATTCTCTTTAAATAGAGATCATGGACCAATCGAGTGTTAATCCACAGATCAATGGATGTTAAGATTGAGGAGAGTATGAACTGTCGAATCACTCTATGTCGGGAACATATCGCGACTGTCAGATTTACTAACTACAAATGCATACTAATGCATACTAAAGAAACACACTAGAAAACACACTTTTACCTAACGACACGATAGACCAATTAGATATTAACTAAATCCTAAGTGTCTAAATATCCTAACATCCCCCCTTAAGAAAAACTTGGGATAGGATTGAAGGATTTACAATAGTGACACAATAGGAGAAGGAAGGAGGCATTAGAGCCTATCCGCCCTTAATGACAACTTATTGAACTCCTAACATAGATCGAAGTTTGGAAAACTTCGCTTCTGTAAGAGACTTTGTGAAAATGTCTGCAACTTGATCTTCTGTAGGGAAAACGATCACTTCAATAACTTGATCATTAATGAGATTTCTGATGAAGTGCATGTGTAGCTCGATGTGTTTGATACGCTGATGTTGAACTGGTTCTTTGGTGAGCTTGATGGCACTGTTATTTTCACACCAAAGACTGGTCGGATGTTGGTGCTGGAATCCAAACTCTGAAAGGATCTATCGAATCCACAGGGCTTCTTGAATTTCATTTATCGTTGCTTGGTACTCAGCTTCTACTGAAGAAAGTGCAATAGCCTGTTGTTTCTTATAGGCCCAAGTGGTAGGTCATGAACCAAGGCTGAAAACATAACCTACAGTAGACTTCCAATCATCAAGGTTGTTGGCCCAATCTAAATCAGTGAAACCAACCAATAAAGGAGTCCCCCCTAAACTGTAATGTATCCCAAACTGAACTGTACCATGGACATAGCGAAGTATCCTTTTATCTTCTTTCCAATGGATTTTATGGGGCATTTGCATATACCGGGAAACAAGACCAACATCAAAGGAAAGATCAGGATGGGTATGAGTCAAGTATAAGAGGCTACCAACTAACTGACGATATAGGGTGGCATCAACTTAAGGAGAAGTACAGGTGGTAGTAAGCTTGACTCCAGACTAAAAGGGAGAAGGGGTTGGTTTACAATCATCCATGTGAAAATGACGAAGAAGGTCTTAAGCATACTTAGACTGGGAAAGAAAAATTCCTTCATTGGTTTGCAAAACTTGGAGGCCAAGGAAATAATGCAAAAATCCTAAGTCTATCATTTCAAATTTCTTCTTAAGGTTGGTTTTCACATGGTTTAAAAGTTTTGAGTCACTACCAGTAAGGATAAGGTCATCAACATAAAGGGAAAGGATTATGAGATGGATTCCTACTTTCTTGGTATAGACATTAGGATCATAATGGCATCTAGAGAATTCAGTGGCAATAAGAAACTTGTCCATTTTGGCATACCAAGATCGAGGAGCTTGCTTGAGACCATAAAGAGATTTCTTGAGGCGACAAACAAGGCTAGAGTCATTCTGGACATATCTAGGAGGTTGTTCCATGTAGATTTCTTCTTGCGAATCTCCGTGCAAGAAGGCGGATTTAACATCCGTCTGATGGACCTCCCATTTATGTGAGGCAACAAGGGCAAGAACAAGGCAGATGGAGTTCATTTTTGCTACAGGGGAAAAGGTTTCATTATAGTCAATTCCTTCAACTTGGGAAAATCCTTTGGCAACTAACTGAGCCTTGTGTCTTTCAACACTTCCATCTGATGCATACTTAGTTCTATAGACCCATTTGCATCTAACAAGTTTTCTCCCTTTTGGAAGAGGTACAAGATCCCAAGTATCATTTTCCATTAAAGAACGATACTCTTAATTCATTATTGTATCCCAATCTGGATGACCTGAACTTCTACAAATGTCTCTGAATCATGAGTTTCTGAAACTTGAGCCAAAAGAGAAGATACTCGCTGGAACTATGAACATGTCCAACGCTGATCTGAAGGATCACCGACAAGATCACTAGTTGCTTCTGATGTTGAACAAACCCATCTAGGAAGCGATGGAGTTGGTGTTGGTTTAGGTTCAAAGGAATCATCTGGAGGAGGGTGAGCAGGCAGAGGTGGATTTTCATCCTCCTTGTCATCATCTGAAGAATAAATGAGATCAGGAGAAGGCACAAACATCGAAGATGGCTCGTAAGCTGAAGAAGGCACAACCACCGAATTAGGCTCGCAGGCCAAAGAAGGCACAAATGCCGAATTAGGCTCAAAGGCCAAGAGATTTTCATCAAATTTAACATCTCTTCTAATAATAATTTCATTACAATGTGATTGAAGAAGTCTGTAACCTTTGACATCTTCAGAATAACCAACAAATATACACTTCTAACTTTTAGGCTGTAATGCTTTCCTTTTCTCATCAGGAATGTGAGCCCATTCTATACTGCCAAATACACGAAAAGGACTTACATCTGGTTTAATTTTAGTCCAAGCTTCTTCCGGTGTTATATTTTTAAGAGCCTTTGTGGGAGTGCGATTTACTATGTAATTTGCACAGTTGATGGCTTCTTCTCAATACTTTAGACTTAATCCCTTAGATTGGATCATAGAATTAGCCATTTCTTTTAATGTGCGGTTCTTTATATTAGCAACACCATTTTGTTGTGGTGTATATGGAACAATGTGTTGCATTTGGATTCCCTGTGTAGTGCAATAACTTATAAAATTATTTTTCACATATTCCCCTCCATTATATGTTCTTAACCTTTGAATTTGATGTCCAGATTTATTTTCTACAAGGGCCTTGTAGACCAAAAGCTTGTAAAAAACTTCGCTCTTAAGTTTTAATAAGTAAACCCAAGTACATCTGGAAAATTCATCAATGAAAGTTAATAAATACTTGCACCCAAAAAAATAAGGAGAAGAAAGTGGACCACACAAATCACTGTGAACAAGCTGCAAAGGACCCAAGGCATGGCAAGAGGCACATTTGTCAAAATTGTCTTGATGATGTTTGCCGAGAACACAACTGGCACAAACACCATCTCTGCATAAAACAAGAGGAAGACCAGTCACCTTCTTTTGATTACATAGTTGCTGCAATGAGTGATAGTTTAGATGACCAAACCTCTCATGCCAAAGTTTGCTCAAGTCATCGCTATGAGCAACAAAAATTGATGAAAAAGATGATGACCCAAAGTTGTCAAATTTTCACAACTTGGTGAGGTGAAAACTCTACGGTTTTACCTTCACCTGAATGAGTGATTTGATATACTAATAGAAGGTTACAAGAAATACTTGTAACACATAATACATCATTGAAATGACCATTTTCTACTTGAACTATTCCAGATCCTTCAACACTAAGAGATCTATCATCACCAACAAATATTTTCTTGGTGTTACATTCATTTAGAGTAGAAAATATGGCTCTATCCTTAGCCATATGATAGGATACTCCAGAATCAATAAGCCACTCATTAGAAGTAGAAGTAGAAGTAGAATTTGTATTGAAGGAGAGATCAAAAGGAGAAAGTGCATGTTCATGAGAAGAAGAAGAAGAAGTAGAATCAATATTGATGTCCTGCTTCTTCATCGTTGCTTCTAAAGATACCATCTTCTTGAAACATTTGGACTCATCATGACCATCGTTATCACAAAAGTTGCAATGTTTGTTAGTATTCTTATTTTTATATTTTTCTCCTTTGTCTCCATTCGGAGCAAAAGCTGTCTGAGTGGGTTTGGGACCCTTATATTTCTTGTTGTTGTGGCGAGGATGTTGCTTCTTGGGATTCTTGGGTTTATCTTTCTGATGGACAAATAAGGCTTTGTTGGAGGTACCTGCAGTGCTGATCACTCCAAGTTGTACTAGTTTATCTTGCTCTCTAATCAAAGCATCACAAAAGTTCTCAAGACTGGGTTTTTGATAAGCTGCCCCTAGAGCCTCTTGCATGGCATAAAAGGTAGATACAAACACAGAATATGCACTACCTAGCTTAGAAATAATAAGATAGATGGAACGATCTTCATCTATCTTTATCTTACATTATTCACATAAAGTTCTGAGTGTTTTAAACTTAGATAGATAATCTTCAATGCAAGAAAAATCACTTGGATTTAAAGTTAGTACTTGATTTTCTAATTGTTGTGCTCGAGTAATATTGTGTTTACCAAACACAGATTCAATATTTTTCCAAGCTTCATTGGGTTTATCAATTAATTGAAGGTGGAACCTTAAATCAGGAGAGATGGACATTCCGATTAATCCACGTGCTTCGTCATTCCTATTATCCCATTTGGCTTTCTTATCAGCATCAGTGGTTGTTGTTTCCTTTCCCAAGGTAATATGGTACAAGCCTTTACTTCTTAATAAATCCTCCATATGGGATTTCCATTGGAAGTAGTTGGTGCTGGTAAGTAAGAGGTTACTTGTAGAAGCCATATTAAATATGCGGATAATATAGATTTAAAAACTGAAACTTATGATCTAAATGGAAAGAGCTTGAAAAGTTATGCGGTTTAAAAAAAAAAGGCACTGAAAACGGACTTCGGATGTGAGAGTTATGCCCTTTTAAAAAAAAGGCATAAATGGTAACCAAAGGACCATGTGGTAGTGTAATTTTCTTTATGAAGTGACCCACTTTTATAAAGAGAAGTGGGGCTCACTTGCTCACTTTTACAAAGAAAAGTTGCGGGCAAAATAAATAACTCAAATAAAATATTAAAGCTACTTATAGTGATTCACTTTTATACTTGAAGTGAAATACACTTTACAATTTTAGCATGAACTTTTTCAAAAAAAAGTAACAAAAGAGAGACTTGAACTCAAGACCTCTTACTTAATAAGGAAACTTTTAACCAAATGGTCTAGCAAAACATATTGTAATGTTTAGAAGGAGGATTGTTGTTGTTGTTGTTAAAAAAAAATCTTTTCACACAAGCAAAAAATTTCACTTATCGATGACAACAAGGGTTAGATCTTGTTGTAATATGACCTTGGAGAGGCTAAAAAAAACTCTTTTCACACAAGAAAAAAATTTCTCTTCTCAATGACAACAAGGGTTAGATCTCGATTAGCTTACCTAGAATATGCACCTTTTCCTATCTGTTTCTGATTTTCCGAGATCACATAGGGCATAGGGAAAAGAGAATACACAGATCTAAAAGAGTAGCAACCCAGAAATAAAAAAATACAAAACCGAAATAAAACCAAAATACTTCTCTGCAAAAAATTAAAAAAATGTGTATTCAAACTGTATACCTCCGGATCTGACTATAATGGCTGTATCTTGGGCAAACAAAAACATTTTCGAGTGAAAAAAAAAAAGTGTTCCTGAATGAAACAAGTGCTCCGGACGCAATGAAATAGTCTTCTCAGTCTAGAAATGTATGAAAATGGCAGAAAATGGAGATGAGGCAACTCGGCTTCAGGATCTCGATCTACAATAGGAGCAGGTCTTCAAACAGGATCTGATACCATGTTCGACAACACAGGTATTCCAACAGAGGATGAACACCTTCAGTAACCACTAACATAACTAGATCAAAGATCAACACAACGATGTTTTCACGTGGTAAAACCCCGACGGGAAACATCCACGACCCCAACCAACGCGATCACTTGGAGCAGTTTATTAATGCAAAGAAAAATATTATAGAGATATTTTAAAAGAGAGTTTCTCACAATCGATCATCGACAAATGACCATCCAGGCTCTTTAAATAAAGATCATGGACCAATCGGGTGCTAAGCCACAGATCAATGGCCATTAAGATCGATGAGAGTATGAACCGTCAGATCACTCTATGTCGGGAACATATCATGACCGCCGTATTTCCTAACTACAAATGCATACTAATACATACTAAAGAAACACACTAGAAAACACACTTTTAGCTTCCTCAAAATTTTCTAGAATAATGTTTTTACCAATTATTTTGACAAACATGGAAATGGATGCATGTATGGTGGATGTATATTATTCAAATACTACTCCTTTGGTTGGTTTGGAATCAACAAATTATTTTCTTCACCAAATTTATTAATAAATTCCTTTTCAAAATCACCCCAACTTGTGATAGAACCCATGAGTAGATTGTAGTACCCAGTGGAAAACTTATTTTTGAAGGTGTATGGAAACAACCTACAAACCACATCTTCTATGCTCTACATTCATTAAATGCACAACAAATAGAAATTTTTAATATGGTCGTCTGGGGAACATGATTTATCAAGGTAAAATTTGGGAATAATTCTTTTAATTTTCTTAGGTAGTTCATGAAGTTCCCCACCTAAATTGAGAGCACCTAGGACATCCATGGAAGGACATGAGCTTGATTTTTGGTCATTTGACAAGGGAGTAATCACTACAAAATTTTGTAATCTCACCTGTTAAGGGTTAGGGAATGTGTAGTTTGAGGTGAAGATGGGGGTTATGGTGGGATTTGGTTTAGAGGTTTGAGAATATCTTGAAGAGAAAGTTCCACTAAATCTTCCACATAATCAACCAAAATTTCATGTTCGATTTGAATATGGTTTCTACGAGTTGATTGTCATATGGGAAACTAAGGTGCAATAGAAACTTGTCCAATCTCATGGGCATATGCCAGGGTGATATGACATAAAGTGCTTACCTTTGGATGAGGAACTGCGTAAATATGTTCAATTGGTGGCTTAGGATTTTTAAAATAAGTTGCACCATCTTTGGGTCTAAGTTATCACCTCAGGTAGGGATATGGATGGGATGGGGTTCACAATTTGAATATTCAGTAAGATCACTGCATGAAGAGTGAGTGTTTCTACTAACCATACAATTTAGGCCCTTGTTCTAGCACCAATTACGTTGATGAGGCAAAATTTCCCTTCATAACAGTAGGGATTCTCCTTGATATAAACCCAATTAGACCTCACATCATTTAGAATAGGGAACCCATTCATATTATGGCTCAAAATTCGTTACTATTGTGATGCGAAATGAAAGATGGAATGCAAACTACTGAATTCTTTCTAATCTATATGTAGAATGCAATTCTATTCTATCTATCCTAGCTAGGAGTGTATCTAAACTACTGAATACAAGGCTAACTATGTATATCCATGTTCTTACTTCTAGAACAAAAATCTATTCAATAAATAGAGCATAAAAAGATACATATATGAACATAAAAGAAATGCAGAAAATTTTGTTCTTAAGTCACTATTCACAACCTCACATTCACCATCCCAAAGAAAATATTTGAGAAAAAAACGAAATAAGAATATACATTCCATATAGAAAAGCCTATAATAGAAATATACAACCTTATAGTAGTTCCAGTAAAACAAAACAAGCACTAGACGTAATTCTCAACACCTATCACCAGAATCAAAGATTCTCCTCAAAATTAGCTCTGAGGGCTTCTTGTCATTAAAATTCATAAAAGAGTTTACAAAGTTCCAATAGAAAAAGTCCCCCTTCTTAGGTAATCACATCATTTTTATACCTTTTCTCGTAACTACTTCATGAAGTTCTTGTACTTCCTTCTTAGCAGTTATGAGTCTTAATTTTTTTTCTTGGCAATTATTATTTTCTCGTACAATTATGTTCTTTTAATTTCCCCTAGTCTCTCTCAAAGGGATTGTGAGAGTCAAAACATTAAGAGTTAACAATAATTAATGATCTTTCTTTTGAAAAATAGAAATTCCACATTGCGTTGTCCTCGATTTTTCCTTGTATTTGTAAGAAAATCTTCATCATGACCTTGCATTAATTTGATGGTTTCATGTCCATCGATTTCTTGAATTCGACCTTTAATTATTTCCACATCGGATTTCCTTGGTTGTATAAATTGTGTTGTCAATTCTCGCTATTTCCTGCATTCAATACATTAATTAATTTAACCACCATCTCATTGTAATAATAATATTTTTTGGTAATGATAAATCAAAATGTTCATATACCAATAATTGAAATAATTCTTACTTGTTTTGATTTACATGGAAGGAAAATAGTTGAAAATGTTGAGCTTATGCTGCATGAAAACACCGTATCCATTAGACTCTATGATTTGCTCCACTCAAAAAAAGTAAGCATTGTTGTCCACTCCATTATTACAATGCTTATCAAATAATAATGCTTATGAAGACAAAGATTGTATTCAAGTTGTTTAAGTAGAGCTGATTTCAAAATTTTATGATGATGGGTTTTTTGGGAAAAATATTGAGTAAAATTAAAAGTAGTAAAACATCATTCATGTTGAGTGAAACATTGGTTGCAGAGTGATTCCATTCAATGTTATCAAGATATAATTTCACTTTCAATGCTCTCTAAATTGAACTTTAAATTCTTCAAAAGTTCCAAAAAGTGGAGCAGAAATCTACTTATCAGATATAGGAAAAAATTTAATCGAAAGGAAAATTGAAATGAAAAATCCAAGGAAATTTTGAGGATAACCCCAATGCACTTAATTAATCATGGGGCATAAATTAGTTTTCATCAGGAAAATTAAATTGTTTCTTCGACTATATGATCAGGGATGGTTGGCTCTATAAGCTCAATCAACTTTGTGTCCCCAACACCCCTCCTCATCAATTACTAATCTAAGAGGCCCATTCATCCATGTATGGGGGGATTTTGTTAGCAATAAGACATTGGAACACCTCCAAAGTTTTTATTTTTCCCACTCTGAAGAAGCAAGCTGATGATTTCTTGCTAACAATGTTGTCAAAGAAAGATGACCAATCGAAATATGGATCTTTATCATCCATTACCAGTTCCATCCAACCCCTAGGAGCCCATTTCCATATAATTCATTAGTGGATTTCCCATGAACTTACAGAAGCATGATATTGTGTTCATGGTGGTTTGAAAATTCCCAAGATGACCCTTTTTATGCCTTTCTCCAAGATCTTCACAGTGTGGAAAAAACCTGAGTTATTCTTTAGATAGGCATACTCACAATTTGGGTTACCCCTCACTATTATCTCTAATTGGGATGCCCATTTTCTTAGTCATTTTTGGAAACCATTATGGAAACTCCTAGATTGCCCACTCTAATATTCAAATTGTCTTCCACCCCTAGACAAATGAACATATAGAAGTTGAAGTTGTGTTGGCAGCTAATTCACATTTTTATACTGTCCTTATAAGCTGCCTACACCAGAGTTTTGCAAACTTTGATTTTCGTCGCAACCTTCGAATAAAATGACACTTTTGTTTTATATGCGTTTGCCCACTTGCCCTTGTTCTTGTTTTCATGGCTGCAAGCGTGAAAACTTTGATTTCGAACTCATATTAAAAACGTCGTTGGATTGTTATGATCACCCTTGTCTCTATGTTCATTGCGTTTCCAATTTATTTATCGTTATACAGTTGACAAGACTCCAATATCCTTATTCATTTGACATTCTTTATTTGTTAATATGACTTCGTTTTACAAGACTGTGATGATATTCTTTTGATCGAGTTTGTGATGCATTGGTGATTTGACTTATATGTTCTTTGATCGATTCCCTTGACACATTGGTTTCATAAAAATACATTGGTGTTGTGGTTAGACCCTTGGTATAAATCATTTCATACAACACATAGTTCATATAATCGAACCCTTGGTGTGATTTCGATTTATTGCTTTGGTTTTAAAACTATGACTATTGCTCGCGCAAATGTTTGGTCCACGTATCATAGATTTTATTAATTGTTTAAATGGCATAGTTTTTAACCTATGCAATAGTGGTTTGAATTGTTGTATGTGCCGACAGTTGTACTATGGGATATGACCATTTTGCATGGGTTGAACTAGCTCCACCACCTTCGCATGTTCTGTCATTAATGATTTCCCCCTATCCCAGTTCACCTTTGCTAGTTTTCAGGCGAGCCTGTGAGCTATCGACCCTGTGTATACTCTGTTCGAACCCTTACCCACTCACCCTGCTCACCGTGTGCTCTTGTCTATGGCACCGGTGGTGCGCATAGAGCCGAATGGTAGCCAATCTCTGTTGCTATTCGATAATGCCCGTAAAGATTTAGAAAACAGTGGTTGGTTGGTGCTTATATAGAGGTTCGAGGGTTTCAACATTTTTGTTGCCCAACAATTCGCCCTCACCTTTGACGGGTGCAGGGCTAAAATCGGTGACATACAACTCGAGCTGAATGAGAAATTCACAAGCTCTTCTACAGGACTAGCAGCTACAGGTGAAAGGTGGTTTAAAAACTCCAAAGTCGACGAGGTGTCGTGGCCTTTGCTATTCGTATCATGAAAGGTTGCGTCCTGTGATAAAGGTATGCCTATTTCTACCCTCAAACCCAGGTGGCACGACCTTTTGGTAATCATTAAACAGTTTGTGACCTGTGAAGGTTGGTATGGCTTGGTTTTTCTGTATCACCTCCGGTTCTTGATGAATTTCATGGACTATCCTTTGAACATGCCACATTACTTCTTGCATAGTCTTTACAATATGTCTAAGAGATTCAAGCGCGAGAAGGATGATAGCATCCTTTTTCATCATGGTTTGATTAAACTCATCTTCATCCACCATTTGAGCCTTCATGGCGATAATTGGCAAGCCTTTCTATCTAGAAATGGCTTTGCTAATCTGGAGTCTGTTCAAAATGACAAGGCTGTGGTCAATGAGACTATGGTCAGGTCACCTGTGCCATTCCATATCCTTCTACCCCCTGCCAAACCCTCGGTTTTCCCTGACATCGACCTACTCGACATCATAACCAACCCGTGTACAAAAGACAAGACTGAGTCCGTCAAGAAGCCTGTGAGTAAGAAAGTCAAGGGTAATCCTACTGTCAACAGTAAAGGGAAGAAAAATGCCCGATTGATATCGATACTTGCCCGGAACAAACCTAAACTGAACATCGACCAAAAGCCCATAGTGCCGAGTGAGGACTCAGACTCCGATATTGAGCGTTTCCTAGCTGAAGAGTACCCCAATTCTCATGACCTGTGCTCTATGAAACCCTATGAATATGTCTCTAACTTAACCCCGTGCCTCAAAAATGACCCAAATTACCCGAGAATCAAGTTGCACAATGAAACCCCCTCGCCTGTGATATCAAAGCTCGAGCAACCATCATGTATCCAATGTAACGCTTGGCTAGAGCGTTATTACATCGACGTTCCCATGTTGCAATCAAAGATCAAAGCATTAGAGGAACGGGTGACAATGCTGGCGAAGGAGAAAGATAGGTTACAAGCCAGTGAAAAGAAACAAAAAGCCACCGGTTCGATTGTCTTCAAGAATGTCGAAGAGGCAACAACCTTTGTCAATTCCAAACTATCATGACCGAGTTGTTTTCTTACTGCTCAGGTATGAATTTCAATATTAATTTTGCTTTGTAAGTTTGCTTGAATTAATTTAATTGATTGAAGTTGTTTTCGAAATGATTCTGTTATAGTTTGATCATCAAAAATGGTTATGTTGTGGATCCTGTACAGTAGATTCATTTTGCTAAAATTAAACGTAGATATGATTTGGTTATGCGATTTTGTTATGCCCAGCTTAGTATAAGCAATTGATTGGTTTTTCATTCTATTTGGCTTGTTTTTTTCAATCAATTCTGTTCGTCTGATTTATGATAGTCGATTGGGTTTGATTTCGATTAGTTTTGTTTGCTTCTAATAGACTCAAAACAACCCTGTTGAATTCAACTTACCAGGAACGACTCTATTTTGTATTGAATCAATATTCTCGTTTGGATTTTGATTACATTCGACCTATGCAAAAGATCTATTTACTAAAATCGTGGAGCTGTGTTGATTCATAACGATTGTATCGACCCCAAACTATTTCGATTCGTTCCTGTTTGATTTGATTTGCAAATGATTGATGCGTGCCATGATTAGCATGATCATTTGTATATGTTTGATATAGTTCTATTAATTTGAAAAACGATCCTGTTGATATCGTTTGGATTTGACAATGATTTTGTTAATGGCTGAAGTGACATAAACTATTACATGCATGATTTGTTTAACCGGTTAGAGTTTGCGTCGATTGGAATTGGTTCATGAAAATGATTTCATTTCTTTCGAATTATCTAATGCGATTCTGTTTACCCCGAATTGGCGATAACAAATTGAACAGAGTGCATGTATCTCTGTTATCATTCAATTGACCACAATTTCGTTTGCTCTCAAATTAGCATAACAATTTTGATTTGAATGATTCGTTTGGTTTCCAATTAGCAATTAAATACTTGTTCAATAGTTTGAATATAATTATTTAAGATTTGAATTGGTTTTGAAACGATTCTATGCTCAAATTAGACCAGCTATAGAATCGCAAGATTCTGTAGCTAGTCTTAAAAATTAGATTTTTGTCAATTTTATCAATAAAATATCCTCTTAACTTGTCTATTTTTGTCCTCTTTCAGGTGCATACGAATTACAATGATCAATTGGGCATGTTGTGGCAGTTTAGGAGATATTTGTGTGATGTAGTTGTTGTTTTAGGTTGTTAGCTTGAGTCTAAAATAGAGACTAGGGATATTATCCCCAGATTTTTGTAAAACTGCTTTGATAATTCCCACAGGGATGTTTTACCCCGTGGGAGGTCTTTAAATACTTGTTATTTTTGTAATGATCATCATCATCACTGTTGGGAGAACCAGACTATGGATTTATGATTCAAACTGAGATGAAAGTTGATGTCTTGTAACAGCTTTCGCTTTCAATATATCAAACTTTTGTTTCAAGTTTTCTACATATCAGTTTGCAATTAATTATCGACTACTTTAGCTATCATGATTCATTGCATGTTAATGTGATTTGATTTATATGTTGTCCATGTCTGATCTCTCTTATTTACAAATACATCAATTAGTTTGCTTCAGTTTAATGAATTACAGGTTTACCTTTTTCGTTAAATGAATCACTTTCTACAAGTCTCTGCACACAGATTTATCTAGCTGCGACGATTTGTAAATTATAAGATTGCTGTAATTTTTTATGTCTTGTTTGTCCTGTCATTTATATTTGAAGAGCACAACAAATTTTCGTTTATGAGAAGCTCGTGGAGAATCTGGTGCGGGTTTCCTCCCACCAAACAACTGAATCAACTTCTACATACATGACAAACCTGAAGCGTTACTTCAGGTCAGTTTGTTATTTGTTATTTGATAGTTAATTCGTTAGTATAATATAAGTAGTTTAGATAGATATATGTATAGTTTAGATTTGTAGTTAGAGTTAGTGTTTTAGTTGCTTAGCTTAGATAGTTAGTTTTTATTCTATTTCTTTCTCATAAAACTATAAAAATCAAAAAACAGTTTCGCTGTCTTAGGACAGTATACAAATGGTTTTTGCAGGTTTTCATTTAAATCTGTAATTTGTAAATATTGTACATTTGTGATTAAGATTTAATTCTATTGATAGTTGAATGTTAAATTTCATAGAATTATTAAAGTGTTAGATAGTAAATTGTATATATTAATAGTTTAGATTTGTTTATTAGTTTGTTTTAATTATTGTCTTTATTTAGAGTAGTTCCTTTAGAGTAGTTTCCTTTTGTTTTTCTAGGACTTAGATCGGCCAACGGAGCTGCTAAACCCGTCAGGGTGGGTTATCCCAAATAGATTGGGTTATTTAGACAACCCGGGACCAGATCCACTCTTCCAGTTGACGGACGGTCAATTTCGCCTGCCAACAAGTTGTCAATTGCACATTAGAGTAACTTCTTTTCATTTATTATGCTTGGAATAAATAGTGGAAGAAATCTATGCACATTATTACAACATAGTAGTGCACTCTTGAACTAGTCATCCACAATTTGACGTTTGCTATGGATATTAGGCACTAGCTCCATATGAGCATCTTGTGCTCCTGCCTCAACCCACTTCAACCCAATGACTCAACACTTAGTAGAAAGGCACTTCATTTGTGGAGAAAATCTCGAAGATACACATGTAGGTACATGAATCAAGAGCATTACAAAACCCTTCATAATAGACATTGAGTACCAACTCCATTCGATATTGGTGAATGAGTATGGTTACATATACAAAAGCAATGTTTCACTAGAAAGAAGCATCACAAAGTCCAGTGGATTCTATGTGGTTCATACATGATCCTAAAGCAGATAGGCACTAATGCCTTCACGGTAGATTAACCTCCATAACTAGGCATTCACCACATCATTAATGATGATCAACCTAAGTTATAAGAACCACCCTAGCTTGAAAACGAGATACCTATCTTCCACCATGTGCAAAATGTGCTAGAATTTAAACTCCCATTAGATCAAGATACTTTGCTAAAATCACACACTATAATCACTCAATAAGGCCTTACTTCCACTTACTTGGTCTAGCTTCAACAAAAGCTCCACACTAATTCTAAATGGTTCATGGACGAGTCAACATCTAGTTTTCCATCCTCAACCACAAGTAGGGAAACTCATTGATCAAACATGGAGGAATGAACAAAAATTAAGACATTTCACATTTATGAGAACTTTAATAATGATATTCTAGGTTTTTCTCCTTTTCCAAAACTAAGCCAATCAATTATGAATATGATGAGTCTCTTCATAGTTATTATATTATTTTGATTATTAAAATCTACTATATTTTATTATCTTAAATTATTAAAATTTATTATATTTTATTTTTCTTGAAGATATAACCAACTTTCCTCGCGATGATCTCCTCCCATTTGATTGAATGTTGCCTATTACAAATAATGAACAATAAAAAAAAAAATGTGTTTATCTCACCATATTTTTGAATTACAATTTTATTTACTATATCATATACACCTTAGTAAGAGCCTAATTACATGTACTTACATGTACATGATATTTTGATAACATTTTTATTACTCTTTTAATTGCTCGTACATACCTTATCATGTTGAATGATATTTACAAAGCAAATTGTTGAAATTCAAAAGATGTTTGAGCCTCACCTCGAGAATTTTGGGTACATTATAGTGGATATATATAATTTTTATAATTTATGATATATAGGAAATAACAAATTTAAATATCCCTAATTTTATTGTCCTCGAGGGGTAGAGTTCCATCCAATTTCCTAGATAGAAATAACTTTCCACTCATGTTTGGTATGTACATACATACAATGCTTCTTTTCCACAAGACATACATACAATGCTTCTTACATTGCAAATGACAAGTCTGATTGGTATGTACATACAATGCTTCTTACATTGCATGACAAGAGATTGGTTGATAAAGTGAAAAGATGCCCCTTTTTAATGTGTGCAGTGTGTTGTCTTGTTTTTTGGTACTTTTGTGATATTATAATATTGATGTGTCATTCTCCAAAGTGCATCATATCAACATTTAAGATATTTGATGTCTATCTCCTCAAATTGCATTAGCTTTCTTGGCTACATGGTGGGGTCATTGAGCATAAGGTGGTTGATAAAAGACCAAAAGAGTATCACCCACAATCATTACCATTGATGCCATTAATGTCACACCTATTATATGGGTGCCTCATTATATTCTGCATTGTTGTCATATTTGTTTTTTCAACTTTGAGAGTGGATTTTTATAATTGCATATTTATACTTATTGTACTAATTACTAATCTATTTTTTTATTTATATTTGTATTTTATTTTCTTACATTATATTTGCATTGTTCTTATATGTTTTTCAATTTTAGGAGTGGATTTTTATAATTACATATTTATACCTACTTTACTAATGATTAATCTAATTATGGTATATTTACGAGATTGTTGTTTAAATGGATGTTATTAATTTGCTTTAAATTGTATTAATAGAATTTGTATTATATTTGCATTGTTTTTATATGTTTTTCAATTTTAGGAATGGATTTTTATAATTACATATTTATACCTACTTTACTAATGATTAATCTAATTATGGTATATTTACTAGATTGTTGTTTAAATGGATGTTATTAATTTGCTTTAAATTGTATTAATAGAATTTGTATATAGTTTTTTTTATTGTGATATTGTTAAAATGGGTGAATCAAATTATTTTGTATTATATTGTTGTTGAAATTAATGTATTGAATCATTTTACTTTATATATTATTATTGAAATCAATGTATCAAATTGTTGTGTACTATATTGTTATTAAAATTAATGCATTATATTATTTGTATTGCAAAATAAAAATAAAAATAAAATAAATGGCTAAACTAATATTATAATAAATGGTTTGCATTTGAATTATATAACAATTTATAATAGATCACAATATTTTAGTTGAAAGTTTTTTCAAGGTMAGTTAACAACAAAGCTAGAAGCCATTAYAATAATATATTCATTAAGAGCTCAACGTGTCACTTGCAAAAGTAAAAATTGGGTGGGGAGGATGACAATCATTCCTCCCAACCACATGAGCTAAACCCAATTAATTATTAAAAAATTATAGTTATATCAATTAAATTCAAGTTTTATTCATTTTTCTATATATTTGACATTTTTGTTATTTTTCTATGCATTTTACAATTTTGTTTTGATAAATAGAAAAAATTCTAATTATATTAACTAATTTTTAGAATTCAAATTCCTAAAATTTATTGCAATTTACTATTTACCATCCAAAAACATTATTGCACAAAGTATAGCTATCACAAACACTTTACAACCACATAGCCAATTGAATTTTCACACATACCCTACTTTCTTATCATATAGTGAATTAGACATTGATGCTCTATTTTTAAGTATTTATAAATAGCATTACTATGTGAAATGATTAAAAAAAACATAATCTCCATAATCTCTATAAATGATGTTAATCTTAAAAATACTTATTTCAAACAAATAATAACATTAAAATAATTTTTTAATAACCATAAAATCTATTTAAATCAACTTTAAATTATTAATAACCATAAAATCTATTTAAATCAACTTTAAAATTTTGTTGAAATCAATGCCAAAATCTATATATGTTAATATTGAAATGAATGCATATTAAATTAAAATCCAAATTGCATAAGCCACATGTTCTAATACAACTTCTTTTGCATCTTTTCATATACTTAAGAATTAGGGATGAGTGCAGTGGTATAAAAAGTAGTATTTTAAATGTTCTATAATTTGTTTTTTTAAGGATATTTTATGTTTAAAGTTGCTTGAGATATGGTGAGAAATTGTTGAATCTACCCATTTGAGTAGGTTTGTATAATTTTAAGGCTTTAAAACAATTTCAGCATATTAAATCTGTTTATGTATTTAAAAATATAATTTAAATAAAAAAAAATGAGATTTCATCCAAATTTATATTGATAAATTTGGAAAAAAAATAAAAAAATATAAAACATTTATACAATACGAACTCCAATTTTTAAAAACATAATAATATGTTTTTTTCCATTTTTTAATTACTTTTTAACTACCCATTCCAACCACATTCCAACCACCGACCTTTCCTTTCACATGTATCGAGATTAAAAATAATTGCAGCTTTTACCTCCCATGTCGTAATTTCGCACAGAAAGTTTGGGTCCACCCATTTTTCAAACAAAAACTATGGAAAATGGATGTCATTTCCCCACGTATACAACTTACCTTAAAAAGAAATGTAGAAAATGTACGCTCTCTTGTACACACAAATCAATAGGTTTCTTACATTGATTTTAGAATTCCTTCTTGCAAGGATTTCGAGACATCGACAACCAATCTTTGAAGGTAGAGTAAACTTGTCAATGTTTCCATATATATATATATAAAAAGCCCTTACCATATTGTTAAGTGTCATTTTCAACCGTGGAGGTTTTTTTCAATATAAAGTTTTAATTAAATTTGATATTGTTTGGAATAGTAAACTTATCTAGATTGTGGTTCCATAATGGTTATTATTATGATGTAAAATGAAAAATGCCAAATGATTTAGGATCTATATGCAAAATGCAACCTTATTTTATCTATCCTAACTAAGAGTGTATTTTACCTAGTGAATATAAGACTAACTATATGTATCCTCGTTGTAACTTCTATAACATAAAATTATTCAATAAACATAGTGGAAACATATACATATATATGAACATAGAAGAAATGCAAAAAAGTGTTTTCTTAAGTCACTTTTCACAACCTTACATTCTCCATCCCAAAGAAAATATTTTTGAAAAAATAAAGAAAGATTATAAATTTTGTAAAAAAAAGTTTATAACAAAAATATACAGTCTTATAATAGTTTTAGTAAAACTAAACAAGCACCAAAAGTAATTCTGAGCACCTATCACCAGAGTCCAAGCTTCTCCTCAAAGTCAATCCCGAGGGGTTCTTCTCATTAAAATTCATAAAAGAGTTTACAAAGTTCCAACAACAAAAAGCCCCCTTCTCAAGTAATTGATTCACTTTTATACCTTTTTCTCAAAATTGTTGAACTTCTTGAACTTCCTTCTTAGCAGTTATGAGTCTTCAGTTTCTTTTTTGGCAATTATTGTTTCCCATGTACAATTACATTCTTTTAATTTTCCCTAGGCTCTCTCAAATGGCTTTTGAGGATCAAAACATTGAGAGTTAACAATAATTAATATTCTTCTTTTTGAAAGACAAAGGGCCCACATTGCTTTGTCCTTTATTTGTCATTGTATTTGTAAAAATTTCTTCATCTAGATCTTGCATTACTTTGATGATTTTGTGTCCATTACTTTTTTTAATTCAAGTTTTAATTATTTCCATATCGGATTGCCTTGGTTGTATAAATTATGTTCATAATTCACGTTATTGCCTGTATTCAAAAAATTAATTAATTTTACCACCATTTCATTGGAATAATAATTTTGTTTGGTAATAATAAATCAAAATGAACTTGTACCAATAATTGAAATAATTCTTACATGTTTTGATTCACATGGAAGGAATATACCTAAAAGTGTTCAACTTACTCCGCATTGAAAGCCTTGTATCCACTAGATCTATGTTTTACTCTACTCAAAGAAAGTAAAAAATTGTTGCTTAATCTATGGTTACAACACTAATAAAATAATAATGCATATGAAGAAAAACATTGCATTTGAGTTGTTTAAGTAGAGTTGATTTCAAATTTTGATGATGACAAGATTTCTTGGAAAAATATTGAGTAAAATTAAGAGCAATAAAACCTCATTAATGTCGAGCAAAACATTGGTTGCAGGGTGACATCATTTAACACAATTGGGTGAGAATTTCACTTTCAATGGTCTCCAAGTTGAACTTTAAACTCCACAAAAATTCCAAAAAGTCAAGTGAAAATCCTTTTATCAGAGATAGTAAACACTTTTAGAAGAAGGGAAAGTGAAATATGAACTCCAAGGAAAGCCTAAGGATAACCTCTATGCACTTAATTAATCACAAGACATAAATTGGTTTTCATCGATAGGCTTTAGACACCTTTTTGGAGTGTCTTTCCAACTTTTGATTAAAGTGGTTTTCTTCTTCGATCATCGAAGCATATTTCCACTTTTCCTTTTAGAAGGGCACACTCCATACTTTTGATTGGAGTTAGAGTTGCGCCTTTGGTCGAAGTGAGAATTTGACTTTCGATGGAGTTAAAATTTTACTTTCCACTCCAATCAATGTCAAAGTTTAACTCCATGAACATTTTCGGAGGGGAATTTCAACTTTCAATTAAAATAAAGTGAATGGACTCATTTGATAACTAAAATTAATTGGAGATACTTTCAACTTTTGGTGATAGAAAAACTAAAGTTTCAACTCTAAAAAAGTGAAAACTTCACTCCGATATGATTTTAGAAGGTTAATTTTCAGCCTTTGACTTAGAATTTTTTTAAAGTTTTTAGAGATTCAAAACCCAAACAATACAAAGAACTATTTTTAGAATAAAATTTTCAATATAAATGAAAAAATGAAAAAAAATTCAAAAGGAGAGTTGAAAATCAAAAGAATAAAAGAAAAGGGGTACCCAAAAAAATCGATTTTTTGTGTTGAGGTCTCAACAAAAGGCGACACATTAGGTGAAGCCATGAATCTCTGGAAATTAGTCATTGGAAAACACAAGTTATGAAGAGACAATAATTACCTTGCCTAAATAATTTTAGCTTCATCCCCCTTGGGTCCTCCTAGAACTTGTCCTTTGAAGAAGTTGTATGAAGGCCAAATTTTGAGTTTGAGTAACTTATTTTCCAAAGCCAGAAGGAAAAATTGATTAATTGTATTCCCTAAATTAGTTTGTCCTCAGATGCCAACATAGTACCATTTAGGTGTTACAAATAAAATATATTTGAAGACTTACTCATGTTTTTTTTATATTCTTTCTCTCCTAGTGTTGCTCTGATGCTAATGAGTGTCCATAGTCCCCACGAAGCCACCCTGGTACCAAAATCCTTGCTCCTTTGCCATCAAACATCCATAGCCATGCCAAAGATAACTACATGTCCCACGTGATCTGAGAATCCTTTCCCAAACCTTTACCTTTTAATTTTATTTTAAAAGAGAGGTGGAAGTGGGACCTCTATAACCCACTAGAGGCATGTGGGATGATAAGTGTTGTCAAAGAACTAGTTTATTTTTCCCTGACTGATAATAAGCATTTCCCTTATACATATAACTATAAGCATTGTGTAGTCTTCTAAGTGGATGGGTCCCTAAAGATAACTAGCAAGCCACTCGATACTTGGTTTTCAAGATACTCATGGCTATCCATTATCCGAGTTGTGTTCCACCATTAAGCTGAAAGTTTAGATGTCCTACTCAAAATTTTGATTAGACCATTTAAGGAACATGATATAAAATAATATGAGATATTAGGTTGACACTTGGTGATAGAGGATTAATTTCCCATAGGCCCCCTTTCCTCTTCGCTTTTGGTGGAATCATAATCATAACCATCTTGAACCACTTGCATATTATATGAAAACATTAATATTTACATGGCTTCTTAATTTTACCATGGTATGCCTACCATATGATCCATCTAAGTATATTCATATCACCTGCATGCCTAACTATTCATTAATTAGGCCTTGACATTAAGCTCCATACTAGGAATTGATACCAGAATTTTTACAACATTTATACAAGGGGTCATTTATTTAAGCTCACATAGCTCAACTCCCATCATTATAACTATACATTTACAATTTACCAATCCATTCCAGGGGTCAAAATTGGGGTATTATAGAGGTGCATTATGTAGTTCACTCTTATGTTGCATTCATACGTGGCCCACTCGATGATGTTATGACACCTTTGAAGAAATAATTTAATGTGATGGACCTCCTTCTTGGAGTCCCAATCACTTTACCCTGAACATGGAGGTGGGATCCTTTGGGACCTTTTCCATCCTTGGTTGTCAATTTAGCTTATTTTAACCCTTAGGGCAACCACTTGGTGAATTTCCTAACTTCATTGATCTAATTGGGGGCACGAATCTCCAATCGGGTCTATCACAACCCAAATATGTTTGGAATTTCTATTTATGGGGTCAACTTGAGTCAAAGCTCATTATCCCTACCTGATCTTTAAGTAAGAAGTGTACCACAAGTTTCCTTGGGAGTGTCCTGTCTATGAATCTGTGACATGTGTAACATAGGGTTGTTTTGGGCCTAAAAAACTATAACATCATCTTACTGAACCCATGACACTTAATGAATAGGTGCAATATGAAAATTTCGTAGAATTGGACCCTTCAATGACTAACTTAACATATATCTATTCCTTTGAGTCATTCCATTTTCTATCTATACCATCCAATTCCTCTTTGTAAAGTGTCTTGAACTCGTATGTTCTCTTTTACCTTTAAAAACTCTAATTTATGGGTACACAATCAAATTAGTGATCAAACTCCTTCCATCTCTCTCACATCTTTGGAATGCTTGCAATTGTCATCTCCAACACCTCTATAGGGATATCTTGTGCCTAGCTTGGCTCCACCCTTGTAGGTTTGATTTATTCATCCGATGGAACTAGAGTCTCTCTCTTATATGATTTATATTTACATCAACATATATGTGATTTGATATAGATAGATATATAGATATATAGATAGGTATATATGTTTGTACTAGAGATAAGGTCAAGTCTTGTGTTGTAGGAAATTGGAGTCAAGTATCTAGGATCTTCTAGGACATGGATCACTCTTGGGGACCTATCACAACTCTCTCCTTTAAAGTAAGGAGCTTCATTTCCTATAACAACAAATTTAAGGCAAGTTCTTTCCATTCTTTTCTTTTTATTTCCAACATTAAAAGTTTTTAGATCATTAACGAAAATAATAGTTAATTAGCCCTAGTTAGTTGACTCACTTTCCTTGTCTAATTTATTGGTAAAAACCTAATCTAAAACCTAATTAAAGAATTCTATCATTATGGCCATAGTTGAACATAAACAAGATTTTAAGATCCTACTTAACCTAATGGCCTTCCCTCTCCTTTTTATTTTCTCTTGTCTTACCCTAAGGTTTCTTGGTTTAGACCTAAAATCGAGTGGTGACTCCACTCTCCTTCCCCCCCTCTTAGTAGTGTGCACTTCTTTGGATGGTGTTCCATCCTTTTTCCTCATGACACGCATGGTAGTACAAATATACACCTCAATGTATCCACTTAACATAAGTTTCACCTCAATCTATCTATCTTGGATGTGAGTTATAATGCAAAAACCCATGGAATTCTCAAGAATAGTTACCACCAAGTTATAATAGAAGCATTCACATAGTGAAACATATACTTATCAATGTAAGGTCATATATTATCATGATATTGGGTAAAAGCAATTGAATGGACACATATAGTAAATTTGTGCATCAATTTTTCCCATCGCCAACATGTATCTTTGAATGTTTTATGATCCATTCCTACACATATCTCAAGCACTCATAGTTTGTGATTTCATTGTGACTAAACTATTGGGCCTATGTTGTAGTAACGTTATCATTCTTGAGTGTTAATTCAATATGGTTATTAAACCAGATAATAGTGTAACATCAAAGCAATGGTCAAATAAAAATCTTAGATTTCACATTGTTGGTTCCTAAGTCAATCTCCACTACTACAGGTATTTGTTTGAAAACTACATTGTCATGATATTCATGGTGCAACTGAACAATTCCAACATCATAATGGTGACAAGTTATGCTGAACAAATATGAGTAATATAGTATTCTGATCATACCTCATAACAATATAAATATTTTTTGTACATCTATCTAATGGGTTAATTGGATATGATAATATTCACATTGTCAATGATTTGTGGTAGAGTGCTACCTTTATTGATTGTTATTCATCTAGCTAATTATATAGTTCTATGATATGTGTTCATCACATGATTTTTTTATTATTATTGAGATTTGTTGCTCCATTGTCAAGTTTCTTTGCATGGCCTATTTTTTTGGGGTTTGTTGGGCTTTTAAGTATCTGAATAGATCTGCAAATATATCTCAAAATAAACCCAAACTATCAACAAGAATAAACCAAACCATTCGTTGAACACATGAAATAGACAAAACCCTTGAGGTAGGGTAACACCATATATTAATCCTTATGGAAGGATAACACTCCTCAAGAAATGCTTGATACATTCACAATATTCTTCACTATGCTCCAACACATTGCTTACACTTCTTTATATAGAATTCTCTATATTCTAGGAACATTCTAGAGAAGGAATCTTCTATAAATTCTATTTATTATATCTAACTACCATAGTGGGCTTGATTTAAAAATATATTGGACCTATTTCAATTTACATTGAATGGCCTCCACTAATAATACATAACCACATTCCCATTGGGTACCTCCCTAGGTATACTACATTCCATCCCCCTTCACATGTTTCATCCGCGAAACACAGGAAGAAACCATACAATATGAGTGGATAAGTAATGTATCCAACTAGTACCAAGTATGACCATCCATCCATCCTAATGGAATATAAACATGATGTCCAACTGCTGCCTTGCCACCCTAATCTTGATCCACATCGTGCCTATTAACCCTATATTTCATAGTATCACTTGGTGATTGAAATTTCTTCCTCCAGTCATATTTCATTGTAAATAATATTTCATTCTGCAAATGATATACAAAAAGAAAAGAAAAACAAAAACAAAATAAAAAGAAAAGAAAAAGAAAAGGATACAAATAGAAAAAATGAAAAGAGGGTATAAAAAAATAATAAAAGAAAAAATATAAAAAAGAGAAAAATATAAAACTCCATCAAAAATAAATTTAGTTTGAATTATACTATATAATCATGATCAAACTTGTTGAATTTATGTTGATAGGTTAGAGAATAAGTTTCGTCAAACTGTTTAATCTTGGCTAAATTAGTTAGGTTAGAGTAATAATTAATCCAACAGTCTAAGATGTATTAATATATTAGATGACTAGGTTAGGAGATAGGTTAGTGATGTTTGTCTCATGAAAATTGAAAAGGGATGTCAAAATACCCTTTGTTTGAATAAATTTGGGTATTTCTAGCTTAGGAAAATAAACTATGGTGTAAAGGGGTAAAAAGTAAGCTTAGTGCTACCCAACACATATTGTTTATCCTAAGTTTACTAGTGGGAAAGTCACTTTTTCGTGCAGTGGGTAATTCCCGCACATGTTGTCAGCGGTGACATCCATCATCACGCAGATCAACATTCCTCAACACATTTCAGACTCCCCCGACCTTTATGATTTTAACGATTTGGGGGGGGGTCTGAAAAGTGGTTTTCCCCCGTGTCCGTCCCACCTAATGTGGCACTCTCACAAAATTTTGGACCCCCCCCTTCGAAATCCTCTTACCACCTACCCCCTCCCCTTCGAAATATCCCCAAACCACTACCCAATACCACTCACCTCACTCTGCCACCGTACCTTACTTCCACTTTCAATATGTCACATCCTATATACTCGTTACCCAATTAAAACGCTCCCCATGACTGTTAACCACCTCGTCACCACCCTGCACCATAATGAACACCTCCAACACACTGTAAAACACCATTTCATCATGCGGTAACACCATTTACTGATACATACACCATGGAAACTGCGTCAAAACAAGTTGTCAAGCCAACTGCCACAACCCCTACCATCAACAGGTGTTTTTCCCCCAAGTAATCACAATCCACCATTAATTTTCTTTAATCTTTGTCAATCATGGCCCCCAATGTAGTGTCACTTTTCACTACTGAGGCTTTCAAACCTCTCGCTAGCCAATCTGTATATGGACTTTTACATAAAACATACAAAATTGTATAATCACATGCGTAACAACAAAGAGATACATTTTAATTCTCAGAATAAACATATAGTTACTGTTATAATTAGACAATCCATAGCTTTCAACAGTAATTCATATACACAATGGAAAACATGATAATTTATGTAGCACAGTCATGCAAAATGTGATAAGACCTTAGTTAGATACTTATCTTGTAACAGTGGTGAAATCCACCAACCAAGTGCATGCCTTCCACGAACCTCCCAGCCTTAGACCACACTGTTCATCATCTCAACAGTGGGTCACCCCCGAGCTGGGACTGAGCTCCACCCCAAGGCAAGGAATCCTAGGCTAGGCTGAGGTTACAGGGAAAACAACACAGAAATATCTGGAAAGGTTCTTCCCAAAGATGCCATCTTATGCCCACTACTACCAGACTCTTATTCCCCACATGCCTGTTCCGCTCGAGAGTATACAACTTCACACGCACAGTCCATCGGTGCTAACCTCCCCCTCTAGGTCTCGGCAACAGGCCGGATCAGGAAGTCTTAGAGCCCGTATCTGGTGCTGGGCACTCTCTGAAAGAAACCACTTCCCATCAAACTCTTTCACCTGGAAAGAGTTGCTCGCAGGCTAACAAGCCTCACGCAGTCCAGAACTACGTGCCACAACAAACACAGGAAAAACAGACACAGGCTTCCCAAGAACTGGTTTAGCAGCCACCGGATATTCTCACGGTCAAGATTTCTGAACAGGGTTCCACACACAAGCTCGCTTAGCTTTTCCTGGGCAAACAGAGACTCTTTCGATATTGTATGAGGGTAATCTTGCAGGGGTCCCACGGGTTCACCCTCAGACGGTCGGGTAGAATGGAGAAGATCCCCCTCCCACGGTTCATCTCAGCTATTATATTTGCATGCACCGGGGTTGACACTTGTCACCCTGGAAAATGCATGCGTTCCCATAACATGCATCCTTTTTGCACGTTTTCCCTTGCCAGGAACTTAGGATAAAATAAAATACACATGTCCTTTGGGAAATAACATTAAAATATTATACCCAGGCTT
>ML817635.1:61153-75710 GCA_009831015.1 Picea engelmannii | reverse complement strand
GTCACAAATGGAGAAGAACCTACAAATTTAGAAGACAACTTTCCGGATGCACAATTATTCTCAGTACAGATTGCTGATGAAGACTTCACATATATCATTTAGTACTTGACTACAGGTACTGCACTGCAAGAATATACCACTGCACAGAAGAAGAATCTAGTAGTCGACGCGACTGCTATCAACTGATTGCAGGACACCTATATAAAATGGGCGAAGATAGCATCTTGCGAAGGTACATGTTAGAGAACGAATGACCAAGAATTCTAGTAGAATCTCATGAGGGAATGGCAGGAGGGAATTATGTAGGAAAAGATACCACTTAGGACTATGGTGTCCAATGATCCACAATGACTCGAAAGAGTACTGTCAGAGATGTGATGTCTGTCAAAGGGTAGGAAAACCCAATAGAAGGGAAAATATGCCACTACAACCACAAGTAACATTATAGGCATTTGATAAATGGGCAATAGACTTTGTGGGACCAATTAACCCACCAGACAAAAGAATAGGGGAAAGACACATTATCACCGCGATAAAATACCTAACAAGATGGGTGAAATCTACACCAGTAAAATATGGCAGCGTAGACACAACTACACACTTATTGTTTGAACAAGTAATCATTAGATTTGGGTGCCTAAGAGTTTTGATGAGCGACCACGGCAAAAAATTCATAAACAACACCATCTGCGTGATGACTGAAGATTTTTAAGTTCATCACTAGAAGAGCACACCATATCATCCACAGGAAAATGGCACAGTAGAAGCCTTCAACAAAATTATGGAGAATGCACTAACAAAGATCTGTAACGTCAACAAATATGAATGGGAACTCAAAGTACCAGCAGTATTACGGGCGTATAGGACCACATGAAAAAATTTGATAGGGAACACACCATTAAAGCTAGTCTATGGCCAAGAAGCAGTAGTGCCATTAGAATTTTTAGTACCCAGCTTATGCGTAGAAGATATCACACAAATGACAGAACGAGGTGCAGTACAGGAGAGACTGAATCAATTATTGTCAATGGAGGAAGACTGAATCTTAGCAGGATTCCATCAACAAGTGCAGAAATCAAGAGACAAATCTTGGCACGATCGACACATCAAGAATAAAATGTTCAAGGAAGGAGATCTAGTATTTCTCTACGACAACAAGTCGTTTTAGCACCCGAGGAATCTTAGAATGCATTGGCTAGGACCATATGAGTTAAAATCTGTCACAGATGGAGGAGTTGTAAAGTTATGAGATTTAGCAGGTGCATACCTTAGAGGAATGATCAATGGGAGACAACTGAATTTGTATAAGGACAATCAACCACCCATCGTGCAGTAAAAAAAAAAAAAAAATTAAATAAAAAAGAGAACAAAAAGGAAACAATAAAAAAAAGCACACAGCACACCAGATATAGAAAGGCCATATGACATTCAAAACATGAATTCAAAAAAGGTAAGTACAACAGTCATATACAAAGGGAAACAAGAGGGAAAAGGAAAGTCGGCAAAAATGGTATGACACAACAACACTAGGCAGAATTAAAGCACAACAAGAACCGATGGGACATCACATTAAATGCACCAAATGGAGATGGAAAAGAAAACATAGTGGAAATTAAAAAAACATTGCAAATGCATTGAACCCACAATTATGATGCATTAAATGAATAATGGAGGAAGCGTCCTTGACAAGCTTCGTGACAATTCCATACAACATGCAAGAATGAGATCAACTAGTCTATTCATGAAAGGAGCACAGAGCGAGAGTAATAGCAGATGGAACGAACAGAGCGAGACCACAGATCTCACAGAAGTTATTCGAACTCCGCAAACGTTTGATAGTCACCACTATGGCACCACTAAATCCAGCAGAATCAGGCTAAATAGCCAGACTGGACAGGGTTCAAACTAGGTCACGAGGACCACTGGAAGAAAATGAACAACAACAGTCGGAGATCATCGACATCGATGTGATCCCATCTACAGAGATGCTACCAGCGAACCCCACACCAATACTGGAAGAGATTCAATAGCCACAAGAAGAGGCCATGAAAGTGGATATGCCAACAGTGGTGCAGGAACCTCAGAACGAGGAAGCGGAAACCCAACAAGCAGTGCAACCAGAAAGCACTGAAGCAGCCCTGAAAGTTAATGGAACAACAAAAAATATGGAAACAATAGTGAAACCAAATGAGTCGCAAATGACCATCTCAGGTCAACCAACAGAGGAGACCACTGCAAATGCCTTGGCTTGACCAGGATGGATGATGGGGGAACAACCGAAAGTTGCTATAAATTTGAACCAACCGCCGTAGTAGGAAGACAAAGTTCAGATATCGATCTCACCCTGCAAGAAACCTGCAACAAAAATTGTTCTACCACGCATACCAACTGGAATACAGGTAGAACCAGAACTACTAGGTCATGTCAGGAAGCTCAAGTATTCTGACCATGACGTATCAGATGAAACCAAGTTCCCAGAACTTGGGTAGAGGGTCTTTATACAAACCATATGCATAACTTGACTTGGAGAAATGATCAACCAGCCACACCAGTGGGTAGCTGGGCTGGAGAGAACAAGAATCTTAGGTTTGCTGAAGCTACCACATTTTGGTAGAGGCCAGTACGCAACATCATACATCAAGCAGCTGTTAGCAATCACACATGGAAGGGATATATGGTTGGACAAACCCATCCCCATAACTATTGAGCTTATTGCGCAAATAACAGGATTACCAATCTGGGGTATGGACCCCGCGTTAATTTTGGATGATAAATCCAAGGAGAAAGCATTGGAAGAGGAAATGAAGAATAAATATGGCACCGCTAAGGGAATGAGAGGCATCATGATCAAATGAATCAACAACACAACTACACAATTGGGAACAAAGATATTAGCTTGCAAATTTCTCAGAAAATGCCGCAAAGACGAAGTACCAGCATGAGTCATTACATTTGTAACTCAGTACACATAAGGCACCTCTATGAGTCAGGTGCCATATCTATTGAACTTATTTCAAGAGGACTGCAAGGATGCACAAGACCTAGGCACATAGTTCCATTACTTGTGGCTGATCACCCTAATAGCCTTCTTGGGATGGTGAGAACCAGGGTATGCAATTTTTTGTACTAGACCATAAAAAACAAGAGTGCGATACCTATTATTGAGATCCAGGTTGTAGGCCAAGCATAAGAGGGAGAACGAAATCATATTTGAAGCATACCTATGGGACATACATGAATCTATCAGCCGATCATGGATAATAACACCAAAGGATGTCGTGCGATATGCAGACATCACCAAATTCTGGGCCACACACCAAACAAGGTGGATACAACCAAGGCAAGATCTAGATAAATAGTGGCTACAGATGTGCTACTGCATAATAGAGGGTGATATCGACATGGGCATTAGCAAATGTCCTGATGAATGGAGGATCCCAACCATTACCCGAGAAGTACCGGAAAGAACAACAGAAGGAGAGGCAGCGTAGGAGGAAACACAACCTCCAGAATTCCCAGTGCCCAAGAAACCGAGGATGGGCCAAATCAAGCCGACTCAGGCAGACAAAGGGTCAAAGTGGACAGGGACTCAGAAGGGGAAGAAAGAGACTACATAGTCGATGAACATACAATAGAAACAGGCTGAGGGAGCGCATGAGACCGCCCCAAATCCCATCACATAGGAACCAGGGGGAAATAAGAGACCAACCGCGCAGGCTATATGATCACAGAGGATGATGGGGAAATGATCGTCAGAATGGTCTAGGATTTCCTAGAAGAAGACTTCGATCATGCAACACATCACAGGGATAAACTGCAAAAAGAGCTAGCAGAAATGGGACAGTTCCTCAAGAAATTTGGGGAAGCACAGAAAACAAGCAGCAACAGAGGCATAGAGCCATCGAAAATATAGACCAAAGTAAGAGTGGAGGTAGAAGAATGAGACCCAGTCCACTCAATGCCACACACAAACACAACGGTCTACATCAAACCTAACATGTTGCACATGGATGAAATCATGGGACAAAAACCCTTGAAGGATTTAGACCACATCCAATTGGTCTTGATGCGGATGCCATCAAGGGCACTACAAAAATTGCAAGTTAGCATCGATCATGAGGTACAATATCGTGCACATAAAAACCTAGTTGAGCTACAACAAGCAACAAAGAAGCGGGAGGCGCTAGAAAACGTTTGTGAGTAGGCCAAGCTCAAAAATCTGAAGGAAAAAGAATGCATGAACGAAATGGAATGAAGAGTGGGAGGAATTTTTGAGAAAATCCCAAGCACTGCGCAAGGAAATGAACTCCCAGTAGTAGAAAAGTTCAATCAAATTCAACAGGCTATCGAGCAATATCATAAGGAGATCGAGATTCTCCGAGAACAACTCACACCAACCACTCCACCAACAATGAAGGAGAAAAGGAAGCAGGAAGCAACAACACAACTGCAAGAGATAGAGTAGCAGGTTAGCACAGTAGCTGAATTGTTCGATAAAGAAACACAACTTTGGACAAGGTTGGAGGAGGATCCACAGGTCCAATGTTGGGACAAGGAAGAGGAAAGGATCAATGCAGTGATCCAAGAACTCAAATAGAGGCAGAAGACCATACCAATCCTAGAACAAGTCAAAGGGATGTAGGAGATGAAGAAGATGCAGAAAGAACTTATCAAGCAAACACAGAAACATAAGCGTTAGGCTAAAATAGAACCATTACAGGAATGGGTAGTAGAAGTACTCACACAGGCAGAAGGAGCTAAACCACAGATAACACAGACCCAGGATGAATGTGCAGGATTGCTGAGTGATGAAGTGGAAGTTCAGGTAGTGGACACCATAAAAAAAAAGACCACACATGCACTGATAAAAGCAACAGAGCTCAAGGAAAAGTTACATATGGGAAAGAAAGCATGCAGAAACTGAAGTAACAACTAGAGGAAGAACAACTCATGTGCATGCAAGAAAGCATGCACAAGGAAAGCGACAGATGGAAGAAGAACAAACCCGCGCATGGGAGGAATACCTAATGTCTATGGGTTAGGGTTTTGGTAATACATTGTAAATGGCTGAAGAGCCTGATATATATAAATATAGATACTTAGGTATCATATAGGAGTTTGTTCGCTTTTGTGTTAGTTTAACTTTTGTTATATTCCATCATGGTTATGTAGGAGTTCATGCATTATGTAATACTACTATGAGCCATTTTTGTAAGTTGTTGAGCTAAGAATAGAGGAGAGAAGGAAGATCATAGGATTAGATCATAGGCTGGGGATCCTGGTGCGATCTAGTTTGCCTCAAACAGATCTTACCCATCTGAGGAGAATTGTAAGCACACGACACTGGAGATGCATAACTACCATAATAAAAGAGCCTAGAGCCAAATATTTGTGGACGTAGCCCAGGAGGGGGTGAACCATGGTAATAGATCTGCGTAATATGATGAATTCATGTATATATTTGTTTTCTTTCAATAGTTACTTGTTATGCTTAATGAATACGATTGTGTTGTTCAGGGAATAGACTGTGAAATATAAATGCACACCCATGAGTAATAGTATATTGAAATCACAATTCATAGTATATGGCTCTGAATAATAAACCCCTATCTCATATTCAATCCTAGGCTGTAAACACCTGAGTCTTACAACCACCCATTTAAAGCTATCTCGGGTGACACTGCGTAGTGTACTCTGTGTACTGTGTTGCCTTCTGGTTTACTAGGAGGGCCGATAGTTTTAGAGGCTTTGTTGGAAACCCGAAAGACATGAAACCTGGGTCAATAACTTAGATGTTAAAGGAAATTACTAACCAACATAGTACAATTTCAAGGACTTCATAGACCAATTCTATCACCTAGTTGTTTTCATGCTGAACAACAACACAAAGTCAAGGATCAATGAAGAAATTCAGAGAATCCTACACCTTTCTGATCTAGCTAAGATAGGGGATTGGTATTTATACCAAAACCACATAGAGATAAGAGTGTATGGGTGTGATATTCCACCTTCAATATTTCCCAAATACCTCCCTGTGAGGATTTTTGCACTAGGATACATAAGGCAAATGGTGAACTCAGATGAAATCTACTTTGTTGCAGCAAAGAAGAAGCAATAACTCAGAATCATGACCTAGATTGGCCCATTCATATACAACAATAGATCAACAGGGGAAGAAGCAGATAACCTCTTGAAACATATGAGGTTTACTCAGAGTTCCATTTGGGCTTATGACCCATTTGGTGTCATCTCTAAACTCAAAGTCAAATAGAGAAGTACTCCTTATGCCCACACACATAAGCCAGAGGTGGAGAAATACATGAACTAGACAGAGTGGTAGGAGAACACATTGATAGAAATAGAGGAACAACCTGCCCCTGTAATTGCCTCCCATACTAACACACCTCAAAAGAAAGTAGAGAAGAGATCAAGAAAGGAGGTTTCCCCTTCTATCACTGAGGTATCAACTGAGGATTTCCAAGCTTACAGAAAGAGGGCCAAGACGAGTCATGCACCAAAATTTATCAAGGAAGGAGAAATTCAGTCCACCATAGTCATGGAGGGACCACACTCTTTAGCCTATTTAGACAGTTAGTTCACAGTGTCTACATCATCATCTAAAAAATAATCAGACACTACTCTGGTAGCCGAATCATCTCATGAGAAAACATAGTCAAATATTTTTGACAAGTAAAAACATATCAAACAAATAAATGAGCTCCTCAACAACAATACCCATGCTCAGTTCTGGAAGCAGAAATCCACTGCTCAACACAGGCTGCTGTCAATTTTTGACACAGAGAGAGGAAGAATGTAAATGGAATTCTTGCAAGCACAAGTTCCTCATCCTACAATAGTTGTAGACTATAAGAAGAGTGCCTTTGAGTTTGATGTAAAGGATGTCCACCCAGTGGACCAAATGGATATGCATAGGCAGACATGAGAGATGATATTCTCTACCTTGAAAAACACGTCAATGATTGCTTCAAAGTTGCAGGTGTCCCTGAACAACAGTCAGTCCCAATTGAAGCTAGAGAAAATCTTTTCTATGGCCAAAGACAACAAAATCAAATCATTAGAAGAATTGGTGCCGAAGATTGGGTATGAACCAACAAATGTGAAGGAAACAGAGGATTTATTAAAAAAGAAGAATGCTAATATAACATCTCTGATAAAGTAGTTGAAGCTTCCATCTACATAAGATTCACAAGCCAAAGAAGTGGTTGAGACTGAAGGCCACAAAGAAGAAATGTTGAAGCTTATCATGGAACATAATTGATCAAAATATGGACCAGGGATCTAAAATTTGCTCAATTTTCAAAGTGCTCGGAATGCAACGAAAATAGTTCCATTACGTCCGTCTCGTTCTCCTGATTCCGGCGATATATTTATTTTCGCAAACGGAGTCCGTATGGAGAAGTTATCGCGATCTGTTTGCCGAGCCAAACAGGCAAAATTTTGATGCTGACTGGGCAGGCCGTACAGCTGACGTGGCAGGCCGTACAGTTGACGTGGCGGCCGTACAGTGATGTGGCAGGACCGTACAGGACACATGGCAGCTCCTGGGCATGACACGTGTCATGCATATTTGGCACTTTCGGTGTACGTTTGGACCAATTGGGGAGTGACACGTGTCACCACTGAGAAGGTGACACGTGGCACATGATGACGTCAACATCCTGCGTGGCAGGCTAGCGTGGTAGGATGACGCAACATTGACTGGATCGTACGGCGAAGACGTGGCAAACGTTGGTTGGTTGATGACTGGCGAATAAGAAGACGACACGTGTCAGATTTTGGGCAAATGTTATGAGGACACATGGCCCAATCGGAGGGCGCCACGTGTCCCCTAATTTTTGGTCTATGGATTGGTTAATTAAAACTGTATGGAGGCCGCGGGGTTCGACCCCCGGACCTCCCATTCCATTTGAAAGCTTTAACATAGCTGCCCGACCGTTGGACCACGTGTTGGTTCATACAATACATGTGGTTTTGAATTCATTTGAATTAGCATTTGTTTATAATCGGCGGGGGGTCGGGCCGGGGCTAGCCCCGACCCCCGGTTCTATTACCATTCATATGGCCGAAACATTTCACAACAGGTGCGCGGAGTGGGGATTAAACCCACGGTTCTACGTTTTATATATATGACTGCCAATGTAACATTTTATGCCACGACATTATCGCGCGGAAGTTGTTGTATATGGATTAAACCGGGTTCTATTGCACATTCCATTAACCATACAAATGGCGCGGGAATGGATTAACACATGGGACACGGTTTATAAACCATATATTATATATGTGTTTTATATTATTGCAATTGGCGCGTGGTTGGTGTATAACGCCGGGTTATATGGTATTAACATGACCACTATACTATTGTTTGCGCGCGCGGGGGATTATTACCTAGTATAGCCCGCGGTTTCGGTCATTGTATTACAATGTGACCACAATACACAATTGTGTGCGGGATTTTTAAAGTTGGGTTTTCAAACGGTTATGCCATCGTACACCCGACGTGTCCATTCCTGGTTCAACCACAGAATGAAGCCCTTTTTGCGCGCGGGACTTGGCCACATGGCCTCATGCGCCCTTAACCTCCGACTTGGGGGGCTTAATTCTGTTAACGGTTCTACATTTCGATGCATTTTGCGGGACGCGCGTGTGCTGGGTTTATGCACACGAAAACGCATTGGGGCTAGGTTTAATTCTTCCACAGGTGCAATTTGGCGAGCCGGTAACAGAGCTTGGAGAAAGGAAAAATGGCAGCAAGCATAACTTGATGAGTTTTTGACCAAATCAGGAGCTGTAAAAGCCCAGCTAGGGGTTTTTGGACGTTCTGAGTCCATTGGTGATGTTTTCACTGGAATTTGAAGAGCCCATTTGTAGGTTTTTCACTTTTGAAGCTTGAGGAAGCTCCATGAAGATTAAAGCCCTCATTGTTTGAGGCATTGCTCAGATGAGCACATATCCATTTTCAGAGACTGAATAGTCATTTCTGACTGTTTATTATGCTCTTAACACATTGAGATAGGTTTCAGATCCATTGGAGGACTTCTATAGGTATTTTTGCCTCATTCAAGTTCAGGGAAGCTTGGAGGCCACATGTAGGAGAGGTCATTGTTGGATGAGCCATTGTCCATTTGCAGAGTTTTTACAGTCAAATTTGGGGTTTTTATGTATTATGAACCCAATGGTACAGTCTGTAAAACCATTGGAGTTGAGCAGCAGCTTGTAGTGAGCATTTTACAAACTAATCCCAAAGAGCCAAGTCCATTGAAGGAGGCTCCAGGAGACGTAGCCCAGAGAGGGGTGAACTCCTTTATCATCTTGCTGTTGCTGTGAGTTTGCTGTGTTATTTACTGCACTTACATTGCTGTGTATTGATTTATAACACATATTTAAGCATGTAAAAGAACCTTTCTTCACACATATACATTGCAAACAAGAACCAAGAACTTAACACATAAACCCTCTTGCACATTTGAACACATGAAGCAAGGTCCTGTTAAGATTTATTTTATGAGGTAGAGGGTGCTTGCATAGCATAACAAGTCAGCCTTCTCTTTTCAGATCAGGTTGGTATCAGAGAATAGTTTATTTTGCTCATGTATTTTCCAATGATAGCTTGAGTTTTAGCTGTTGGTATTTGTGCAAGATTGTGTTGAAGTTTTGTTATCTTGCAAGTATGGAAGAAGCTTCAAACATTGGTAGTTCTCCTACATCTTCCAATTCTAAGTTCTTTGACAAAGAAATGTTTAATGCATTGCTAACCATGAAGGATATGGTACATGTGTTGTGGAAAGATAGGGAAGAGAGCATTGTCCTTCAAGAGCAGTCGATGGCCATGAAGGAGGAGAATGGACAACTTCTTGAAAAGTGGCAGGAGATGGAAAATCAACTCCATGAAGCCAAAGAAACCCTTACCAAGTACATGCATGACCATGAGGTATGTAATGTCAGTTTGTCTTCAAATTCCTCTCAAGAAGATTGCTTTGGTGTTTTTGAAAATCACACAAAAGGAATACGGTCCAAATTATTGTTAAAAATGGGCTATGAAGGTAAAGGGTTAGGCAAGAATGCACAAGGCATTATTGAGCCTATTACAGTTGAAGAGAGACCTAAATATTGTGGTCTTGGTTATGAACGAATTGTTGAAACAAATTCCAAGGTTGAGTTAACTAATGAAAAAATTTCAAGCACAATTTTTGTTTCAAGTTCACCTTCTCAAGAAGGTTTTCAAGGTGAAAGTTCAAGAACCTTGGTTGAAAGTTCAAACTCTTCAGCATGCAAGACTTGTGTTCAAGATGAATGCAAGTGTGTGCAACAAAAAGGTTGTGACAGCCATGAGGACAAGAGAAGATTTGAGAGTCTTCAAAAGAGAGCTTGTGACTCTTCCGATTCACCTCCTCAAAGCGACGATAAAGGTGAATGTTCAAGGTATAAATCTGCCTATAACTCAGTTACTTTTGATTATGTTAAGCATAATAAATCTGCATGTAACAATGGAAAAATACCATGTACATTTTGTGGTTTCTATAACCATCATGTTTCAAAATGTTGGAAGAGAAAGTCCATTTTCAGGAAACTTTCCAAGCAAAGGAAACATGAAGAGAAAATGCAAAAGATTTGCAGTCATTGTCAGAAAAGGGGTCATCTCATTGACCAATGTTGGACATTGCATCCAACCTCTCATCCACGGCACAAGAAGCAGTTGGGTGAAAAGATTGACAAGAATGGAAGAGGAGATTCCATCATTGAGGTGAGTCAAGATGATTCACAAGAAGACCACTTTCAACCGAAGGATTCGCCATTGAGTTGGCTTGGTAAGAAATGGATTGATTTCTTGCGTAAGTAAGGCTTGCATTCTTTGGTATAGATGCACATTTCAGCCTTAGCTTTTCACTTTTGTTGAAGTTTCACAAGTTGCAGCAGTTGTCATAAGTTGCAAAGATGCAAGTTTGCTTGTGTAGGCATTCATTTTTGGAAAGCATACTTGTGTTATACCTCCTCATTCAAGAACATGTAAAAGAGGGGTATGCTGTCCATTTTATTACAGCCACATTTACTTTTCATTTTCATCTCTTTAGTACCCACATGTCTTGGGTTTGAGTACCTATTTTCTACAGGAAGGAGAGTTGAAGAAACTATGCACATGCTTTTGGTTTTGAAAGTGCATATTGATGATTGTCATCATCGATGAGTCATGATTGTAACATGATTGTTTATCATGTTCTTAGACTTGTAATTTTGGATGGTTGACATGTTTCACATGAGTCTTGACTTGTGTTGATTTTATCTTGGAGACTATGCTATGTCGTTCATGTTTTTTCGACTTGTTGTAGTCGATTGTGTTGGATGGCTTGTAAGTCATTTTTGAGTACATTGAGATGGAGGATAAAACCATGTGCTTTGATGAAGCACAAGAAGCGACAGTTGCTTGAAGTGCAAAAAGACATTGCTGTCATTATTTTCAGTCTTGTGTCAATTTATTTTCAAGATTGATGGTTTTCTTGGCTTGTGACAAGATGTCGCAGGAAATTTTTGCAGCCATTGGAGAGCGGATTGTTGATGCCAAAGAGTTCGAAAGAGGGACTTGATTCACAGTGGGAAGGCTGGCAGTCTTCTAAGTGCAGAGAGGACAATGGGTTAGCAGCAGCCAGAGAGCAGTGGTTGAGGGACATAGCCAGTTGCAGAGCAAGGCATGTCAAGGTACCCAGGTGATTGTCGAAAAGTCTTTTCAAGTAGAATCAATTGATATAACTTGAAAGAAGAAGAGTATTGAAGCTCAGATCGATGATTATAAGCTTTTGTGGGTCCAAAAGCCTTTCAGTGGGAAGGCGTGATCAGAATCTGGACCAGGGGTCTAAAATTTGCTCAATTTTCAAAGTGCCCGGAATGTGACGAAAACGGTTCCATTGCGTCCGTCTCGTTCTCCTGATTCCGGCGGTATATTTATTTTCGCAAATGGAGTCCGTATGGAGAAGTTATCGTGATCTGTTTGCCGAGCCAAACAGGGAAAATTTTGATGCTGACTGGGTAGGCCGTACAACTGACGTGGCAGGCCGTACAGCTGACATGGCGGCCATATAGTGACGTGGCAGGACCGTACAGGACATGTGGCAGCTCCTGGGTGTGACACGTGTCATGCATATTTGGCACTTTTGGTGTACGTTTGGACCAATTGGGGAGTGACACGTGTCACCACTGAGAAGGTGACACGTGGCACATGATGACGTCAGCATCCTGCGTGGCAGGCTGGCGTGGCAGGCTGACGCAGCATTGACTGAACCGTACGGTGAAGACGTGGCAAACGTTGATTGGTTGATGACTGGCGAATAAGAAGACGACACGTGTCATATTTTGGGCAAATGTTATGAGGACATGTGGCCCAATCGGAGGGCGCCACGTGTCCCCTAATTTTTGGTCTATGGATTGGTTAATTAAAACTGTATGGAGGCCGCGGGGTTCGACCCCCAGACCTCCCATTCCATTTGAAAGCTTTAACATAGCTGCCCGACCGTTGGACCACGTGTTGGTTCATACAATACATGTGGTTTTGAATTCATTTGAATTATCATTTGTTTATAATCGACGGGGGGTCGGGTCGGGGCTAGCCCCGACCCCCGGTTCTATTACCATTCATATGGACGAAAAATTTCACAACAGGCACGCGGAGTGGGGATTAAACCCACGGTTCTACGTTTTATATATATGACCGCCAATGTAACATTTTATGCCACGGCATTATCGCGTGGGAGTTGTTGTATATGGATTAAACCGGGTTCTATTGCACGTTCCATTAACCATACAAATGGCGCGGGAATGGATTAACACATGGGACACGGTTTATAAACCGTATATTATATATGTGTTTTATATTATTGCAATTGGTGCGCGGTTGGTGTATAGCACCGGGTTATATGGTATTAACATGACCACTATACTATTGTTTGCGCGTGCGGGGGATTATTACCTAGTATAGCCCGCGGTTTCGGTCATTGTATTACAATGTGACCACAATACACAATTGTGTGCGGGATTTTTAAAGTTGGGTTTTCAAACGGTTATGCCATCGTACACCCGACATGTCCATTCCTGGTTCAACCATAGAATGAAGCCCTTTTTGCGTGCGGGACTTGGCCACATGGCCTCATGCGCCCTTAACCTCCGACTTGGGGGGCTTAATTCCGTTAACGGTTCTACATTTCGGCGCATTTTGCGGGACACACGTGTGATGGGTTTATGCACACGAAAACGCATTGGGGCTAGGTTTAATTCTTCCACAGGTGCAATTTGGTGAGTCGGTAACAGAGCTTGGAGAAAGGAAAAATGGCAGCAAGCATAACTTGATGAGTTTTTGACCAAATCAGGAGCTGTAAAATGCCAGCTAGGGGTTTTTAGACATTCTGAGTCCATTGGTGATGTTTTCACTAGCATTTGAAGAGCCCATTTGTAGGTTTTTCACATTTGAATCTTGAGGAAGCTCCATGAAGATTAAAGCTCTCATTGTTTGAGGCATTGCTCAGATGAGCACATATCCATTTTCAGAGACCGAATAGTCATTTCTGACTGTTTATTATGCTCTGAACACATTGGGATAGGTTTCAGATCCATTGGAGGACTTCTACAGGTATTTTTGCCTCATTCAAGTTCAGGGAAGCTTGGAGGCCACATGTAGGAGAGGTCATTGTTGGATGAGCCATTGTCCATTTGCAGATTTTTTACCGACAAATTTGGGGTTTTTATGTATTCTGAACCCAATAGTACAGTCTGTAAAACCATTGGAGTTGAGCAGCAGATTGTAGTGAGCATTTGACAAACTAATCCCAAAGAGCCAAGTCCATTGAAGGAGGCTCCAGGAGACATAGCCCAGAGAGGGGTGAACTCCTTTATCATCTTGCTGTTGCTGTGAGTTTTCTGTGTTATTTGCTGCACTTACATTGCCGTGTATTGATTTATAACACATATTTAAGCATGTAAAAGAACCTTTCTTCACACATATACATTGCAAACAAGAACCAAGAACTTAATACATAAACCCTCTTGCACATTTGAACACATGAAGCAAGGTCCTGTTAAGATTTATTTTATGAGGTAGAGGGTGCTTGCATAGCATAACAAGTCAGCCTTCTATTTTCAGATCAATAATGCACAAATAAGATAAATGGAAGCAAAAATGGATAAACTAATAAAGGAAAAGGAAAATCACGTGTAGATGGCCATGATCCCACTGGAGGAACTCCCTCTGACACGAATTAGAATAGCAGAAGCATCCACATCAACATAAATTCTATCAACAATCCTAGTACAAGTTTCAGATGCATCTGGAAAACTTGTAAAATCCATGGAATACATGTCCATTCAAGGGGAAGAGATCAAGAAACTATAGGAAGAGGTAAAGAACTTGCAGGAATTGAAGTAAATGTTCCAAGCTAGTGACCAGGCAGAGATGCATAAGTCTCAAAGGTTTAGTCAACAATTACAACAACTATAGAAAGAGATTGTCATCGAAAAATCCTTAGGCCAAGCTAAGGAAAATATTTGGGTAGAT
>ML817635.1:36524-61103 GCA_009831015.1 Picea engelmannii | reverse complement strand
GTCACAAATGGAGAAGAACCTACAAATTTAGAAGACAACTTTCCGGATGCACAATTATTCTCAGTACAGATTGCTGATGAAGACTTCACATATATCATTTAGTACTTGACTACAGGTACTGCACTGCAAGAATATACCACTGCACAGAAGAAGAATCTAGTAGTCGACGCGACTGCTATCAACTGATTGCAGGACACCTATATAAAATGGGCGAAGATAGCATCTTGCGAAGGTACATGTTAGAGAACGAATGACCAAGAATTCTAGTAGAATCTCATGAGGGAATGGCAGGAGGGAATTATGTAGGAAAAGATACCACTTAGGACTATGGTGTCCAATGATCCACAATGACTCGAAAGAGTACTGTCAGAGATGTGATGTCTGTCAAAGGGTAGGAAAACCCAATAGAAGGGAAAATATGCCACTACAACCACAAGTAACATTATAGGCATTTGATAAATGGGCAATAGACTTTGTGGGACCAATTAACCCACCAGACAAAAGAATAGGGGAAAGACACATTATCACCGCGATAAAATACCTAACAAGATGGGTGAAATCTACACCAGTAAAATATGGCAGCGTAGACACAACTACACACTTATTGTTTGAACAAGTAATCATTAGATTTGGGTGCCTAAGAGTTTTGATGAGCGACCACGGCAAAAAATTCATAAACAACACCATCTGCGTGATGACTGAAGATTTTTAAGTTCATCACTAGAAGAGCACACCATATCATCCACAGGAAAATGGCACAGTAGAAGCCTTCAACAAAATTATGGAGAATGCACTAACAAAGATCTGTAACGTCAACAAATATGAATGGGAACTCAAAGTACCAGCAGTATTACGGGCGTATAGGACCACATGAAAAAATTTGATAGGGAACACACCATTAAAGCTAGTCTATGGCCAAGAAGCAGTAGTGCCATTAGAATTTTTAGTACCCAGCTTATGCGTAGAAGATATCACACAAATGACAGAACGAGGTGCAGTACAGGAGAGACTGAATCAATTATTGTCAATGGAGGAAGACTGAATCTTAGCAGGATTCCATCAACAAGTGCAGAAATCAAGAGACAAATCTTGGCACGATCGACACATCAAGAATAAAATGTTCAAGGAAGGAGATCTAGTATTTCTCTACGACAACAAGTCGTTTTAGCACCCGAGGAATCTTAGAATGCATTGGCTAGGACCATATGAGTTAAAATCTGTCACAGATGGAGGAGTTGTAAAGTTATGAGATTTAGCAGGTGCATACCTTAGAGGAATGATCAATGGGAGACAACTGAATTTGTATAAGGACAATCAACCACCCATCGTGCAGTAAAAAAAAAAAAAAAATTAAATAAAAAAGAGAACAAAAAGGAAACAATAAAAAAAAGCACACAGCACACCAGATATAGAAAGGCCATATGACATTCAAAACATGAATTCAAAAAAGGTAAGTACAACAGTCATATACAAAGGGAAACAAGAGGGAAAAGGAAAGTCGGCAAAAATGGTATGACACAACAACACTAGGCAGAATTAAAGCACAACAAGAACCGATGGGACATCACATTAAATGCACCAAATGGAGATGGAAAAGAAAACATAGTGGAAATTAAAAAAACATTGCAAATGCATTGAACCCACAATTATGATGCATTAAATGAATAATGGAGGAAGCGTCCTTGACAAGCTTCGTGACAATTCCATACAACATGCAAGAATGAGATCAACTAGTCTATTCATGAAAGGAGCACAGAGCGAGAGTAATAGCAGATGGAACGAACAGAGCGAGACCACAGATCTCACAGAAGTTATTCGAACTCCGCAAACGTTTGATAGTCACCACTATGGCACCACTAAATCCAGCAGAATCAGGCTAAATAGCCAGACTGGACAGGGTTCAAACTAGGTCACGAGGACCACTGGAAGAAAATGAACAACAACAGTCGGAGATCATCGACATCGATGTGATCCCATCTACAGAGATGCTACCAGCGAACCCCACACCAATACTGGAAGAGATTCAATAGCCACAAGAAGAGGCCATGAAAGTGGATATGCCAACAGTGGTGCAGGAACCTCAGAACGAGGAAGCGGAAACCCAACAAGCAGTGCAACCAGAAAGCACTGAAGCAGCCCTGAAAGTTAATGGAACAACAAAAAATATGGAAACAATAGTGAAACCAAATGAGTCGCAAATGACCATCTCAGGTCAACCAACAGAGGAGACCACTGCAAATGCCTTGGCTTGACCAGGATGGATGATGGGGGAACAACCGAAAGTTGCTATAAATTTGAACCAACCGCCGTAGTAGGAAGACAAAGTTCAGATATCGATCTCACCCTGCAAGAAACCTGCAACAAAAATTGTTCTACCACGCATACCAACTGGAATACAGGTAGAACCAGAACTACTAGGTCATGTCAGGAAGCTCAAGTATTCTGACCATGACGTATCAGATGAAACCAAGTTCCCAGAACTTGGGTAGAGGGTCTTTATACAAACCATATGCATAACTTGACTTGGAGAAATGATCAACCAGCCACACCAGTGGGTAGCTGGGCTGGAGAGAACAAGAATCTTAGGTTTGCTGAAGCTACCACATTTTGGTAGAGGCCAGTACGCAACATCATACATCAAGCAGCTGTTAGCAATCACACATGGAAGGGATATATGGTTGGACAAACCCATCCCCATAACTATTGAGCTTATTGCGCAAATAACAGGATTACCAATCTGGGGTATGGACCCCGCGTTAATTTTGGATGATAAATCCAAGGAGAAAGCATTGGAAGAGGAAATGAAGAATAAATATGGCACCGCTAAGGGAATGAGAGGCATCATGATCAAATGAATCAACAACACAACTACACAATTGGGAACAAAGATATTAGCTTGCAAATTTCTCAGAAAATGCCGCAAAGACGAAGTACCAGCATGAGTCATTACATTTGTAACTCAGTACACATAAGGCACCTCTATGAGTCAGGTGCCATATCTATTGAACTTATTTCAAGAGGACTGCAAGGATGCACAAGACCTAGGCACATAGTTCCATTACTTGTGGCTGATCACCCTAATAGCCTTCTTGGGATGGTGAGAACCAGGGTATGCAATTTTTTGTACTAGACCATAAAAAACAAGAGTGCGATACCTATTATTGAGATCCAGGTTGTAGGCCAAGCATAAGAGGGAGAACGAAATCATATTTGAAGCATACCTATGGGACATACATGAATCTATCAGCCGATCATGGATAATAACACCAAAGGATGTCGTGCGATATGCAGACATCACCAAATTCTGGGCCACACACCAAACAAGGTGGATACAACCAAGGCAAGATCTAGATAAATAGTGGCTACAGATGTGCTACTGCATAATAGAGGGTGATATCGACATGGGCATTAGCAAATGTCCTGATGAATGGAGGATCCCAACCATTACCCGAGAAGTACCGGAAAGAACAACAGAAGGAGAGGCAGCGTAGGAGGAAACACAACCTCCAGAATTCCCAGTGCCCAAGAAACCGAGGATGGGCCAAATCAAGCCGACTCAGGCAGACAAAGGGTCAAAGTGGACAGGGACTCAGAAGGGGAAGAAAGAGACTACATAGTCGATGAACATACAATAGAAACAGGCTGAGGGAGCGCATGAGACCGCCCCAAATCCCATCACATAGGAACCAGGGGGAAATAAGAGACCAACCGCGCAGGCTATATGATCACAGAGGATGATGGGGAAATGATCGTCAGAATGGTCTAGGATTTCCTAGAAGAAGACTTCGATCATGCAACACATCACAGGGATAAACTGCAAAAAGAGCTAGCAGAAATGGGACAGTTCCTCAAGAAATTTGGGGAAGCACAGAAAACAAGCAGCAACAGAGGCATAGAGCCATCGAAAATATAGACCAAAGTAAGAGTGGAGGTAGAAGAATGAGACCCAGTCCACTCAATGCCACACACAAACACAACGGTCTACATCAAACCTAACATGTTGCACATGGATGAAATCATGGGACAAAAACCCTTGAAGGATTTAGACCACATCCAATTGGTCTTGATGCGGATGCCATCAAGGGCACTACAAAAATTGCAAGTTAGCATCGATCATGAGGTACAATATCGTGCACATAAAAACCTAGTTGAGCTACAACAAGCAACAAAGAAGCGGGAGGCGCTAGAAAACGTTTGTGAGTAGGCCAAGCTCAAAAATCTGAAGGAAAAAGAATGCATGAACGAAATGGAATGAAGAGTGGGAGGAATTTTTGAGAAAATCCCAAGCACTGCGCAAGGAAATGAACTCCCAGTAGTAGAAAAGTTCAATCAAATTCAACAGGCTATCGAGCAATATCATAAGGAGATCGAGATTCTCCGAGAACAACTCACACCAACCACTCCACCAACAATGAAGGAGAAAAGGAAGCAGGAAGCAACAACACAACTGCAAGAGATAGAGTAGCAGGTTAGCACAGTAGCTGAATTGTTCGATAAAGAAACACAACTTTGGACAAGGTTGGAGGAGGATCCACAGGTCCAATGTTGGGACAAGGAAGAGGAAAGGATCAATGCAGTGATCCAAGAACTCAAATAGAGGCAGAAGACCATACCAATCCTAGAACAAGTCAAAGGGATGTAGGAGATGAAGAAGATGCAGAAAGAACTTATCAAGCAAACACAGAAACATAAGCGTTAGGCTAAAATAGAACCATTACAGGAATGGGTAGTAGAAGTACTCACACAGGCAGAAGGAGCTAAACCACAGATAACACAGACCCAGGATGAATGTGCAGGATTGCTGAGTGATGAAGTGGAAGTTCAGGTAGTGGACACCATAAAAAAAAAGACCACACATGCACTGATAAAAGCAACAGAGCTCAAGGAAAAGTTACATATGGGAAAGAAAGCATGCAGAAACTGAAGTAACAACTAGAGGAAGAACAACTCATGTGCATGCAAGAAAGCATGCACAAGGAAAGCGACAGATGGAAGAAGAACAAACCCGCGCATGGGAGGAATACCTAATGTCTATGGGTTAGGGTTTTGGTAATACATTGTAAATGGCTGAAGAGCCTGATATATATAAATATAGATACTTAGGTATCATATAGGAGTTTGTTCGCTTTTGTGTTAGTTTAACTTTTGTTATATTCCATCATGGTTATGTAGGAGTTCATGCATTATGTAATACTACTATGAGCCATTTTTGTAAGTTGTTGAGCTAAGAATAGAGGAGAGAAGGAAGATCATAGGATTAGATCATAGGCTGGGGATCCTGGTGCGATCTAGTTTGCCTCAAACAGATCTTACCCATCTGAGGAGAATTGTAAGCACACGACACTGGAGATGCATAACTACCATAATAAAAGAGCCTAGAGCCAAATATTTGTGGACGTAGCCCAGGAGGGGGTGAACCATGGTAATAGATCTGCGTAATATGATGAATTCATGTATATATTTGTTTTCTTTCAATAGTTACTTGTTATGCTTAATGAATACGATTGTGTTGTTCAGGGAATAGACTGTGAAATATAAATGCACACCCATGAGTAATAGTATATTGAAATCACAATTCATAGTATATGGCTCTGAATAATAAACCCCTATCTCATATTCAATCCTAGGCTGTAAACACCTGAGTCTTACAACCACCCATTTAAAGCTATCTCGGGTGACACTGCGTAGTGTACTCTGTGTACTGTGTTGCCTTCTGGTTTACTAGGAGGGCCGATAGTTTTAGAGGCTTTGTTGGAAACCCGAAAGACATGAAACCTGGGTCAATAACTTAGATGTTAAAGGAAATTACTAACCAACATAGTACAATTTCAAGGACTTCATAGACCAATTCTATCACCTAGTTGTTTTCATGCTGAACAACAACACAAAGTCAAGGATCAATGAAGAAATTCAGAGAATCCTACACCTTTCTGATCTAGCTAAGATAGGGGATTGGTATTTATACCAAAACCACATAGAGATAAGAGTGTATGGGTGTGATATTCCACCTTCAATATTTCCCAAATACCTCCCTGTGAGGATTTTTGCACTAGGATACATAAGGCAAATGGTGAACTCAGATGAAATCTACTTTGTTGCAGCAAAGAAGAAGCAATAACTCAGAATCATGACCTAGATTGGCCCATTCATATACAACAATAGATCAACAGGGGAAGAAGCAGATAACCTCTTGAAACATATGAGGTTTACTCAGAGTTCCATTTGGGCTTATGACCCATTTGGTGTCATCTCTAAACTCAAAGTCAAATAGAGAAGTACTCCTTATGCCCACACACATAAGCCAGAGGTGGAGAAATACATGAACTAGACAGAGTGGTAGGAGAACACATTGATAGAAATAGAGGAACAACCTGCCCCTGTAATTGCCTCCCATACTAACACACCTCAAAAGAAAGTAGAGAAGAGATCAAGAAAGGAGGTTTCCCCTTCTATCACTGAGGTATCAACTGAGGATTTCCAAGCTTACAGAAAGAGGGCCAAGACGAGTCATGCACCAAAATTTATCAAGGAAGGAGAAATTCAGTCCACCATAGTCATGGAGGGACCACACTCTTTAGCCTATTTAGACAGTTAGTTCACAGTGTCTACATCATCATCTAAAAAATAATCAGACACTAATCTGGTAGCCGAATCATCTCATGAGAAAACATAGTCAAATATTTTTGACAAGTAAAAACATATCAAACAAATAAATGAGCTCCTCAACAACAGTACCCATGCTCAGTTCTAGAAGCAGAAATCCACTGCTCAACACAGGCTGCTGTCAATTTTTGAAACAGAGAGAGGAAGAATGTAAATGGAATTCTTGCAAGCACAAGTTCCTCATCCTACAATAGTTGCAGACTATAAGAAGAGTGCCTTTCAGTTTGATGTAAAGGATGTCCACCCAGTGGACCAAATGGATATGCATAGGCAGACATGAGAGATGATATTCTCTACCTTGAAAAACACCTCAATGATTGCTTCAAAGTTGCAGGTGTCCCTAAACAACAGTCAGTCCCAATTGAAGCTAGAGAAAATCTTTTCTATGGCCAAAGACAACAAAATCAAATCATTAGAAGAATTGGTGCCGAAGATTGGGTATGAACCAACAAATGTGAAGGAAATAGAGGATTTATTAAAAAAGAAGAATGCTAATATAACATCTCTGATAAAGTAGTTGAAGCTTCCATCTATAGAAGATTCAAAAGCCAAAGAAGTGGCTGAGACTGAAGGCCACAAAGAAGAAATGTTGAAGCTTATCATGGAACATAATTCACAAATAAGATAAATGGAAGCAAAAATGGATAAACTAATAAAGGAAAAGGAAAATCATGTGTAGATGGCCATCATCCCACTGGAGGAACTCCCTCTGACATGAATTAGAATAGCAGAAGCATCCACATCAACATAAAATCTATCAACAATCCCAGTACAAGTTTCAGATGCATCTGGAAAACTTGTAAAATCCATGGAATACATGTCCATTCAAGGGGAAGAGATCAAGAAACTATAGGAATAGGTAAAGAACTTGTAGGAATTGAAGTAAATGTTCCAAGCTAGTGACCAGGCAGAGATGCATAAGTCTCAAAGGTTTAGTCAACAATTACAACAACTATAGAAAGAGATTGTCATCGAAAAATCCTTAGGCCAAGCTAAGGAAAATATTTGGGTAGATATCAGCAAGTCAATGTCAGAAATATGGCCATCCATACAAATCATCTTTGAGTAGCATGAATTAGTATAGAAGGACAGAGGAGCAATTGATATCATCAAGGAAGAGTTAGGAGAAAGACCCATAGAGGCCAGTGAACTTATCAGATTTCTGAACTCCAAAAACAAGTAGGAGTTAGAAGAACTAGAAATTGAGGACATAATAGATACCATCCTTGAGATCAAGAAGGTTCTAACCAAAATAGGATTGATGTTACAACTAGAAGAAAAGACCCAAGTGATGGACATAGGTGTGAAAATATTTTTCAGTAAGTTTGAAGTGCTATAAGAAAGTTTTTCCTAGATTATTAGTACTAAATGACAAATTGATCACTTTGTCTGATTAAAAACATAAAATGAGTGCAGTGGCAAAGGGCAGTTCAAAGTTTGTAGGGATACAAGGAAGCATTACTGGTAAATATTTCCCGGAGACACTACAGTTGGACTTGAATATTCAACATGAGATTAAGCATATCTTCATCACTAAGCCTACTTTTGCTAAGTATACTGAAATTGATGAGATATACAGGAAATTACTCAAAATTTCCATCCCAGTTAAAAAGAGGTGGGAATACCTATGCACACTACTTGAGTAGAGACAATTTTGGTGTTCTAGTCAGCATTGAGCAGCTATCCAAAGTCAAATAGATGAGTCACCAACAGCTTCCACCAAATCATCACAAAGGATTCGAGCAAATCAACAAATCCCTATATTTTGTATTTTAGAGATCTAGTTAGTTAGATATTCCTCCATAATATCCTAGTTATTTATGACAAGATCTGATGTAAATAGTTTTATAAATACTTCTCTCTTCGAAGTATTATGGGTTGATTTTTTCACCCAGGAGCTATTGTGTAATTTTTTCAAAGGATCTGTTAGTACTTTGTAAATTTTGTCTGGTTGAATAGAAAAACGACAGAGGTAACTGTTTCAACCTACTTTAGAGTTGGGCACTATCCTTCTCAACTTAGAGAGGGCTCTCTCATGTCACTAGGTATTTCTTTGATAATCAGTGGCTAGATTTGGTTTGTTTGGGGGTTTCATAAAGTTGTTGGCGAAGGAAAGGGGGTGACATTTGGGGATATGGAGTCAAAAATGAATAAAAAAGTGGCAGGCCATTAGAACTATCTAGAGGAGAAAGGCTAAATGAGGCAATGAGTCTGAGTTTTTAAAACTGAAATATGCATGGTGAAAGAGGAAAAGGCAAACAAATAACTGCATTAGAGCATATTGAAATGAATTCTGAATTAGTTAAGAAGAGGATTACATCATTTAAATTGCTAAGTCGAGAGCGTCATAAGATGAATTCCAGACTCTTGAGTCTCCAATTTAAAAGAGGAAAATGTAAATGGTATTTCAAATACATGAGAAATACACACTATGAGAGAAAACATAACTCATATCACAACCATTAGAATCTTTTCATAAACAATTCAAAAACGCTTCTGCATTGTATATTCACTTTAGCTCCATGGATTTACAAAGTCTTTCTGCTATGAGGGTAGGCCCCTCTTCGGTCTGTCCAACCCTTTATTTATCTTTATAATAGTATATATAGGTAGATTACATCCGAGATTCAGAATGAATCATCTTCCCCAAAGTTCCAAAAATAACTATCGGTTACAAAATAGTAACGTACATCAACCGGAATCCTATTTTCTAGGGGACGTTATAAACAAAACTCACATATTTGAGGTTTTTTTCCTTGAAGGTCATTTGTCAATATTATTACAAAATTATCTGACACACACTAAATTTAGCCTACAATCTATTTCATCTTGGCAATTTCTTCTTTTAATGTATCAAGCCATGTAGGTTGGTTTTACCCAATGCTTTCAACCACCTCAGTTTTTACCTTTGTCGTCTGACATTTTCTCTGTTTCCTCTTGATAGCTCATGTACGGTGTTCACCTTCATATCTGTCGATGATTAAATCCTTCATGATGAGATTTAATCTGACCTCTTCGTCTGCTCCTGGCTCTCCCAAAGGCTTTGCATAAAATTTTGTTACTAAGATTCGAGCATCCAATTTCTCTCTCTTCTTCAATGATGAATTTGTCATATTAGTTGAAAATCCTAGTTCACTGGAGGCCACTTGGTCTATCGCATCCATTTTCCCTGGTTTTGTAGAATACATGAACTTATCTTCCTTAGCTGAATGATTCGACCTGTGATTACCCTATTCCGAAACATAACATTAATTCCCCAAAACAAAGTAATGTAACCCATGTTTTGAATGATAATCTTCATTGAGTGCCAATCATGAACTACTGACAAGAGTACTTGCAGGTACATCCATTTATCATGTTTGACCTATCTATTTCGAATGATGAGCCTTCGAGTTGTTATCTAACGACACTCACCTAGCATTTCACAAATGAAAAGTACTCGAACAAGTGGTGTGAGATGATTTGACCAGCCGACACTTTCCCCTCTCCACATGTGACCTTTAGATTTGACATATTTAATGATATTAGAACATGTGACATCGGGGTGTGGTTGAGCGGTTTCCCGCTCACTCGCTTTTCTCCCCGATATGCTTCTGGAGGTTCCATGTGTCTATGGGTTGAAACCGCGGTATTTTCCCTAGCCCGCTCTCTAGTGCTTAACCTCCGTGTTGTTTCCTCACCCGATATGTCTCCTGACCATTGATCTGGGCTTCTCAAGATCTATGGCCTACCCGTGTCCCATCACTCCTATGTCTCGGTCGAATTTAAACCTGTCTTCCAGATATGACCCCACCCACTAATATAACACTCCTCTATACTGATTTAGCATTCCGCCAAATCTCAAGACTTGGATTCCAAGAAAATATTATAGTGATAACATGATCGACCAATAATAAAAGAGGCTTATTCACATGATTATTGTGTTAGATTGTTTGTGATGTTTTTCTCTCTTTGTCAAATGTTTTCTCATTATTTGTAATCATTTAATGTATTTAAAATTCTAATCATTAAAAGAAAGTCAAAAGAAAAAAATTTATTTCATATACTCTGTCTCTGGTTTTTTAATGATCTGTATGTTTTCATCTGAAACTGAGTGAAGGAATTCTTAATTGCTCCTCTTCATAGTGTACTTTCCCCTCTTGTCCCTCTTATTCATTCCATTTAATCTGAATAGATCCAACAATTTTACTACCCTGTCCTGTGGAGAAAACCTTATAAAAATATGAAACTGATCCTCATCTTTAAAAACAGACCCCATAGCACATTGGAAAATTAAGCATTCTTTCAGCGAAATTATTTCAAAAAAACAAACAAAATTTGAACTGTTAGAACTAGCCTAACATTTTAAAACTCAATCAAATCTAAATCTGATAGAGAGATCCCTCTCTGAAGCTGGCAGGGCTAGATCCCAACTTCCAAAGTGGTTTAGTAGTTACCTCTGTCAATTTCTTCTACAACCTCTGGAAATTAGAAAGTGATAACATAGTGGCCAACATACTGGGGACCTGAACAAATTTTCCAACTTTATGAATTGTATTCCCTAAGTAAGAAAACTTTATTTCTGAACAATAAAAGATCTAAATTTCAAGAGATAAATGTTCAGAGGTTGTAAAAATTTGTAAATAATTAATTAGGTTTTTAAGGTTTAAGTTCTGGCTCCAAAAAGAATTCATACCAGATCTCACCCTGATCCAGAACCTATAAAAGTAATAGATAACCCTGAAAAATTGATCAGAAAAAGAAGTTCAACAAAAAGTCAAGGGAGTAGTAGTCCTTCTCCTAGGGCCACCTCTCTTCCAGATAAGTTTTTCACAATCCAAGACATCGAGTTTGATATACTTTTTTAGCATAGCCTATTCAAAACCAAATCTGATAGCTTTGTAGATGATACAATTTTAGATCAAGCTATCCTCCAACCTGGTACACCTGAAAGACACTCTCTTGGATCAGATCTTGATCAACAAATCCTACAAAACTTTGAGAAGTTACAAGATCTAGCATTAGACTTTGATCAAGCTTTGCACAAAGCCTAGATTCAATAGTCTGTTGAACTTTCTGCCCTGACCATCTCTGCATCTTCTATCAATCCTCAATAAGCTCATCCTATATCTTCTAGCCCTGCTTCTTCCACATCTTCCACCACTTCTACAACAATTTTACAGGTTACCATTCATCCTGTCACATGAGTTCCTGCTATCCATCCCCCTCCACCAATCATGGCAACAAGATATGATCCCCTTGTTTTGGCTTCTCCCTTACACAATATGACCCAGGATTATCAATCTAGGATTCCTTAGTTTGATGGAAATGGAAGTATGAATGCACAACAACATGTTGATAACATGAATGACTTATTTGACCTGCAAGAAGTAGACGAGTAAGATTTCAAAATGAGGTTGTTTTCCCAAAGCTTAAATGATGAAGCTAGGAAATGGTTCAAAGCCTTACTAGTTGCTAGCATTAATGAAATTACTACCTTTCACCAATATTTTCTCAATACATGGGAAGTCAAGAAAAATCCACTTCAAATATTATCTGAATATGAAAGTATTAAAAGAAACCAAGGGGAAAGTGTACATGATTATTACACTCAGTTTAACAATATTTATAATGCAATTCCAACAAACATTAAACCCCCTCAAGTCTTATATTTGATCAAATCCCTTGATGGTTTTTATGATGACATGTATTATCAATTGAGAGAAAGAAACCCTCCAACTTTAGAAGAAATTAAAAGATGTGTTGTGAGTGTAGAGGAAAATATGTTAGCTAAGAGAGATGGACAGAGAACAAAGAGGAGAGTAACTATCAAGGAAGAACCATCTACCTCTTTTGCTGATGCTAAAATAGTTTCCTTAGTCAGAACTATGGAAAGGATTATGGAAATATTAGACATTATTGATAGGAATCCACCAAGAGAAAATCAACCTGGTCCCCAAATCAAAAAGCCTAATTTTAGGAGAAATCCACCCCAAATCAGACAAAGAGAACCTAGAGAACAAAGAGAACAGAGAGGCCCAGATCAACAGATTAGACCTCCTTTGCAAGAAAATTATGCTGATGAAGGGGAAGAAACAATTGAGGGACTTGATGATGTTCACATTAATCTTATGGGAATAAATGATAATGATTCTATTTTTCTTATCGAAGAAGAACAAGATATTTTCCTTCTTTCAGAAATTGAAGTTGATGAGGAAGAATTAGAACAACATGATTTTGAAAATGCAATTATGGAAGTTCATAGACAATATAATTTGAGAATTAAGAATTCCAATGATAATCCAACCAAGAAAGATTTTGACTTTAAAAATACAACAGACACACCTGCCAAGAAAGTTCATGATATCCCTCTAAAGAAAAACTCAGAAGTCCCAACCAAAATAACATCTAACTCTGTATCAAAAACATCTCAAACTAATGTTCCCTCCACCAACCAACCCAAAGATACTTCACAGAAGAATGTTGTTAGGAAATATGATCTCCCTAATCAAAATAAAACTCAAATATCATTCAACCTGGAAAGTGAATTGGCAAAACTCAAGATACCTATTCCTCTAACAGAGTTAATGAATAAGAATGTTTACAGATCACAAGTGATCAAAGATCTGAACATAGAGTCAGGAATGGGTACAAACACAGTAAACATTGCGGATGATCAATCAGAGTTATTATTTGGGCCTGAAGTTGATGGAAAATCTAAAAGTGGTGTTGTACCTCCTTTTTATGTTAGTTTAAATATTCATGACAAAACTTTGCACAATGCCATGCTAAACTCTGGTGCTTCTCACAACCTTATGCCTAAGGCTGTTATGGAGAAATTAGGACTTGATATCACTAGAACTTATAAGGATTTATATTATTTTGATTCAAGTAAAGTTAAATCATAGGTCTTATTAAATATTTGTGTGTTACTTTAGCTCAAATCCCATCCAAGAGCATGGTAATGGACATAGTTGTTGCAGACATACCTCCTAAATATGACATATTACTGTCTCGCTCATGGGGATCCAAGTTACAGGGTACCCTACAACTAGATGTGTCTTATGCCACCATCTCATTATTTGGTCAGTAGAGGAGATTATATAGGGAGACACTAATGAAATGCATGGTCAGTAGTTAGGATAAACCACATAATTATTCCTTATATGCTGTTCATTCAGGCCTTGATTATTTTATTTTATACAATGATGGAGACATGGAAAGAAAAATTTCAAATCTGGAGGATGATGTTTATAACTTGGAGGAAAAAAAAACAACCCATGAAGAAGACAAAAAAATCATGATACAATATTATGAACCAAAAGAACCTCTATGGAGTTTAGATTTTGATGGTGCAGTTAGTAAGGAAGGATCAGGAGTTGGTGTGCTGGTTTCAAATTCAAAAACAAGACATATAGAACTCCATTCCTACAAGTTGAATTTTCAGTGTACCAATAATATAGCTGAGTATGAAGCCTTAATGTTGGGTTTGAAATTGTTAAAAAATCTTCGTCCTAACATAATTTCAATAAGGGGTGATTCTGAACTCATAATAAAACATATCAAACATGAATACTCTGCTAAACACCCAAGACTGAGAGCATAGATAAATGTTTTTCTAGATTTTCTATAGTGCTTTATTGAATATGATTTGCAGGCCATTCCCATAGACCAAAACATTCTTGCTGATGGTCTGACTACCTCAAGAACTACCTGTAAGATACTATTTCATCCTAATTGCCAGTATACAGTTAAAGTGAAGTGAAGACCTGTTGTCCTAGACAACATCATATATTGGCAAGTTTTTGGAAATGATGAACAAATTGAAATTTTTTTGCAATCAAAGAATGCGTTTGAATGTACCAATATTGATATAGATAGTGATGATGAAAAAGAAAGTGTAAATAAGATAGGTTTAGAAGAAATAAATAAAAAACAAGAAGATTTGGATGTTTTGCAATTGAAGGATAATATTTTTCCTAAAGGATTAGTCCCATTGAAAGAGTTGTTTGATTTTGATGATGTGGCTAAAAAACCCAAAATTCAACCTACTGGAAAGGAAGTTGAAGACTGTAACATAGGAATTAACAAATAACCAACGATTATTAAATTGTCAAAATCTTTACCTCCTACTCAAAAACAAAAATACATAGAATTGTTTAAAGAGTTTATTGATGTTTTTGCATGGAGCTATGAAGATCTAAAAGCCTATGATACTAGCATTGTACAACACAAAATTCCCATAAAAGAAGATCAAAATCCTTTCAAACAAAAACTTAGGAGAATTAACCCAAACTTGATGGCTCTGATTGAAAAGGAAATAAAAAAGATGTATGATGCTAAAATCATTGTCCCATTAAGATTTTCTAAATGGGTGTCCAATTTAGTTCCAACTAGGAAGAAGAGTGTGTTATAACCCTATGTTTCATAGGATCACCTGGTGATTCTAATATCTTCTTCTAGTTTTATTGTATTGTAAATAGTATTTCATTCTCCAAATGATTTACAAAAGAAAAGAAAAGAAAAGAAAATGAAAGAAAAAGAAAAAGAAGGAAAAATATAAAATATAAAAATAAAAAAGGGTATAAAAATAGAAAAAGAGAAAAAATATAAAACCCCATGAAATAAATTTGTTTTGATTCATACTGTCTAACCATGATCAAACCCTTTTAAATTTATGTTGATAGGATAGTGAATAAACTTAGCCAAACAATTTAATCTTGGCCAAAGTAGATAGGTTAGTGAATAAGTTTGACCAAACAGTCTAATCTTGGTCAAATATCTTAGGTTAGAGTAATTATTGACCCAACAGTTTCAACTGGGTTGATGTGTTAGGTTAGATTAGGATCTAGGTTAGCATGTTTATTTTCAATAAAATTTTGCAAAAGGTCGATTAAATGCCTTTGTTTTGAGTTAAATTGATGTGTTTTTGACCCCTTGGTGAAAAAATGGAAAAAGGGAGAGCTAGCTCTACCCACAATATACTTTTATCCTTAGTTTCATGGTGATTTGATAGTTTGGCGCTTTATGGATAAAAGGTGCACTGATCTCAGTGGTCGATCAAAGTGTGTCCAAATCAACGACAACAACAAATATCAGACCCCCTCGACCTTTCTGCCTTTAACAGTGGGGGGGCGTCCACGTTAGTGGTTTTTCTGGTGTGGGCCCCACATAATGTGTCAAATCCTTATCAACTCGGACCCCCCTCACTCTATCCCACTTACCCCCCCCCCACTCCGATAAACCGCAAAAACACTCATCAATACCACCATCGCACTCTGCCACCGCACTCCACTACCCTGTCTTCATGTCACACTCCACTCACATGTCACACATCCCATCTTATCCACCTGTTGGCCATTCAATATCCTCCACGTCATTTTCATCCATTCGTTGGAAAATCAAGTTCATTTTCCATGACTGTTACCCATCCAACTCACCACCCACTCCATAATGGACACCTCCCTACACCATTTAACTTTGTTCTTTCTCCATTCATGCACTGTTCACCGATCCAGACCCAGTCGACACAACTATTTTTTATTGGCAATATCAACACCAACAAATACGTCGTTGACAAGCGCTATTAAAACTGGTAATCATAGACTACACCATTTTCTATTTTCAGATCTCCATTTGATTATGGCACCCAATTCTAAAGCCGTTGAAACATAAGAAAATCCTTTCCTCCCTCCTCCTGTTGAACTGGATCGCATCCCCCTAGCCGATAAATATTATCTAATTACAGAGCCGAAGTGTGAATTCGATTTCTTCGAATTACACTTCTGGCTCAAAGATATATTCCTAGACTAGAGTGATGAGATCAAACTCTAAGATTCCAATATCCCACTGTACATGTTTCCCCAGACTTACCATGTAACATCCACGACCATCAACCCACTTGCCGGGAAATGCTACTTCACGGAAGCATTCTCATACTTAAATATATAACATGCATTGTTTATAAAGAATAAGCATTATATCAAATTAAGACATTTGACATGGATTTACTACTGTCATATAGAATTAAAGAGAAATAACAACAATTCAAACTAGCAATGAAATACATGATAATATTACAAGTATCACAAAACATCCATTTTAATTAAGTACAAAATTAAAACACATAATGATACTTATCTTCGAAACTGTAATACACCACCAACTACGTGCAGACCTTCCATGAACCTCCCAGCCTTAGATCACACTGCTCATCACTCTCAGCAGTAGGTCACCCCCGAGATGGGACTAAGCTCCACCGGGCAAGGGAATCCTAGGCTAGGCAAGGTCAACGAAAGACACACATTTAATGAGGAAGGATTCTCTCCCATGAGACACTTATTCCCACCGCTCACAGACTCTCATTCCCCACATGCCTGTCCCACCCCAGAAGTACACACCTTCATTGTCACCAAGATAGTCCTTTGGCTGCTAAACCTCCCTTGCCTTGGGCTTCAGCAATAGACTAGACCAGAATTCTCCGAGCTCTCTGGAAGCTACAAGACTCCTTCCAAGATTTCTCACTTCCTCCATGCACTCTCTCATCTGGAGAGAGTCACTCACAGTCCTAACCTACTTATTCAACCACAACCACCTCTCTCACCCGGAGAGAGTGTTTCACACAGGCCTGGAAACCTTCTTCTTCAACTTCATTCCAACACAAGGAGGATAACAAGGCTCAGTAAGGAACGAATGACAGTAGAAAATCACACTCATCCAAGGGACTGCGTGGCCACAACAACCCATGGTTATAATGCACACGACATAGACAATTTCTCATGTTTCACAGAAGATGCGGGTCGACTTCAGAGGTGCATGGCTATGCAGAGGTCTAGTGCAGAGACAAAATGATTCTCGAGAAGGATTCCGGTGAACTCAGGCAGATTATGGAAGGTTAACAGAATGAATCAGGTGACTCAGGTCTCAGGTGTGTGCATGAACATTACAAAGGATGAATATAGAGGCCGCAAAATTCACAGGAATACACTAGTCGACTTCTGGTTCTGGTTTTCAGGATTGCATGGCAGGAAAATTAAGCAGAGGTCATTCACAGACTCCCAACGGTTTAGACAACTGATGACATAATGAAGGATGAATCCCCATCCTGTCTCAATTCTTGGGTTAAATTATATGTGCTTGGGCCAACACATTTCTCCCATGAAGCTACATGCACTCCATCAAGTATGCGTTCCCTTTTGCACATGTTGGGGCTGCATGTTTTGCCTCCCCCAGGACTTAGGATAAAAACATACCTTTCACACCACTTTGGAATAATAATAAATTATTATTCCTAAGCACTTAATCCCTCAAGCTTAGCCCCTCTTCCTACCTCTCAACCCCCTCTCCCTTACCCATACTGTGGAAGTTTAGTCCCCCGTCAATCTTTCTTCATGGTCGGTTGACACACAACGATGTTTATATATTATATTAATGATATGCATAATTACATATACAAAATCAGGCTCTTGGCCTTAACACTTAGGATCTCTGGCCTAGTAAACACATAAGCCCACCAGCTTATCAATACTTGGCTCACCATCCTACAAAACATGATTACAATTCATAATATAACTGGGGAACTACCGAGGAATATTACAATCCCCTCCCCTTATTTTTGCATTGTCCTTAGTGAAACTCTTTACACAACATCAACAAGATTTTCAAAATATTCAAAATGATGTAGGTATTTTGCCCGCATAACATCCTCATTCTCCCATGTCGCGTCCTCAAGACCGTACCAAGTCCACTGGATTGTTACAAGCCCTATGGCTCGATTCTGGAGCTGTTTTCTTTTCCGGTCCAATATGCGCACATGATGCACTTGAAAGATACCTTCTTGCTCCACCTGAATCACATTCCAATCGATAACATGATTAGCATCAGGTATATATTTATTAAGCAATGAAAAATGAAATACATTATGTACAATCATGGATGCAGGTAATGCAAGCATATATGCAACTAGCCCAATCCTTTCTAGGATTTCAAATGGCCCACAAAATTTGGCTGCCAACTTGGCATAGTTTCCCAGCTTTAGAGAACTTATATTGGCTTTTACTTTCAGGAAAAGATAGTCACCCACTTTAAAATCTTTGTGGGTTCTGTTCTTATCAACATAAATTTTTTTCCTGTCTTGAACAACTTTCAAATTCTGCTTAATTTTTAGCATCTGTTCTTCCATTTCCTTGAGCAACTCTAGCCCAACTACTGCCCTATCAGTTGGATTATCCCATATCAATGGAGTATATCACTTTCTACCATAAAGTGCTTCAAATGGGCTCATCTTCAATGATGCTTGATACCCATTGTTGTAGGCAAATTCTACCAAGTGTAGGTAGTCTTCCCATTTAGATGGTTTGTCCATCAAATACATCCTTAGTATGTCTTCTATCACTCGATTCACCATCTTTGTCTTCCCATGAGACTCAGGATGATAAGTTGTACTGAAGTTCAGATTCATTCCAAACCCCTTGAATAACCCTTTCCATAATTTTGAGGTAAATTTCGGGTCTCTGTCAGACACAGTTGTCTTGGGAATTCCATGCAATCGTGTCACTTCCTTCATAAAAATATCAGCAACATCCACTGCCTTGTGAGTATTCTTTAACAGAATGAAATGGCAAGCTTTCGTAATCTTGTCCACTACCACCATGATTGAATCATGTTGCTTTCTAGTTCTGGGCAATCTCGTGATGAAATCCATTGTCACCACTTCCCACTTCCACTCAGGAATGGGTAAAGGTTGGAGCAAGCATGTTCGATGTTTTTTCTTAGATTTAACCTTTTGGCACTCCATACATCTAGCAATGTATTTTGCAATCTCTTTCTTCATACCTAGCCAAAAGTAATGGCTCTTGATTATTGCCACAATTTTTTGATATCCAGGGTGCCCTGCATAAGGAACATTATGCATTTCATGCAACATCGCAAGTTTCAAATCCTAGACATTAGGTACATAAATTCTTTTCTTGTACAGAGGTATTCCATCAGTTTCCAATTTATAAATCTCCACTTTCTGTGGCATCTTACCTTGTTGTATCTTTTCTACCAAATCCCTGTAATGCAAATCTGTATTTGCATCCTCCAAAATTATTCTTTTAATATCACTTCGGTACATGCTAATGGTTGTAGCATGTAATTCATGCACTCTCCTGCTGAGTGCCTTAACCACTTTATTTTCCTTCTCTTTGATATGCTTGATATCAAAATCATACTCACAGAGAAACTCCATCCACCTACTCTGTCTTGCGTTCAAGGTTGGTTGATCAAACAAGTACTTCAGACTGTTATGTTCTGTTCTTAGTTTGAACCTCCTTCCCATGAGGTAATGTCTCCATTTCTTTAGAGCGTGTACTATGGATGCCAACTCCAAATCATGAGTTTCATATTTCCTTTTGTGCTCTTTCAACTTTCTAGAGTCATAACAGATTACAAATCCATTTCGACTGAGGATTCCTCCCAGACCTTCTTTGCATGCATCTATGCACATGACGAAATCTTCATTTGGATCTGCGATCCTCAAGATTGGAGCATTGGTTAACAATTGCTTCAATTACTGGAAAATTCTCTCACAATCCTCTGTCCACTGAAACTTCTTCTCCTTCCTTTGCAAGGAAGTGATAGGGTGAGCTATCCTCACGAACCCTACGATAAAACTTCTGTAATAACCAGCTTGGCACATAAAGGATCTGACTGTTAGGGTCCTAACCCGCACATAGGTAGAGAAATATATTCGGATGTAATAAAGGTCAATATTAATAAGGCCTTTCAATAAAATAGAATAAGGTAGATGTAAGAAGACCTAATAGAAGCTTTCGCTTCTAGAAGGATCTTCCTGTAGATGCTTCTCTTGATAGACATATTTAGTATAAATAAGGGTCGAGGGTATGAAAACCCTAGCTTGGAGATTATTGTAACAGAGCGTTGCTCGTATGGAGGTTGCCCCCTCGAAGAGGCCCGTGAACATTTCTTTCTGAATCAAAGTGTTATTTCTATTGTTGTTCTTATATCATTTCTGTGTTATTGTGGAGATTATGCTGGTTATATTACTGGTATTCTGCCATTTCTAGCATTTTATTTCTATTCTGCATACTTTTTATATCTAGTATATTACAAATGGTATCAGATCACTTTCCTTGGCAGAAATTGTGGGATTTTTTTTTTCCAGGGTAGAGACATATTCCGACGTCTTTAAGCCACATAGATCTATCGTTATGCGCATAAACCCAAGGTTTTGGGATTCATACACGCAAGAAATACAAGTGGTTCTTAAGCGCACATCTGTTGGCCACCCTTGTAACCCATGTTGGTACCCCTTCAAGTGGCAGCGCATTAGACAACACCTGTGTACGGATCGGCCTTGATTTCCTGAAGCCCTCTTTAGATAAACTGATCGGCCGCCTGACTTCTATAGTGCCACCGAAAACAACACTCAGGAAGATACTCTCTAGTACCTGGGTAGTCAGGTAGTATGACTAAGGGTACGGTCTATCCTCCTTATTTATTGCCCTGAGATATTGGGCCAAGTGCTATTGTTGGACCCCACATGTATATCAGAGAGCTATAACACAGGGCAAACCCTTGTCTATAGAACCCTTGAATACCTAACCCTTGGGGGACATAAACATAAACAAATTAAAACAGACAAGATCTGTTGCCATGCAATTGTGTTCGGGTTGCGAAATCACTACACTTTTCTTACTGGTTAAGCATTTGGGGATTTCATCACTGCAATATTCTTCAGACCAGAGTATAACTCTACAGGTGTTAAAAAAAAAGTCTGGAATTTTTTTCACCATTATTTGAGACCTATTCCATTTAATTCATCTCTTTGCCCTTATCACATTCATCCATATCATTTTTCGACAAAATTTTTGACCCCACCTGCCCCTTTTTAGTTCACCCATCATCATGGCCCATACTCGTAGCCAAGACCTGGAAGCTCACTTTAACACCTTGCAATCTGGTCTCCTCAAGACCCAAAAATAAGTGAAACAACTCAATGCCAATGTTGCCTCCATCGATACAACCATCAATACAACCATAAATACAACCATGCAGTCCTCAATGGAGGAATTCAAACAAGAACTGACCACCCAGCTTGAATCTGTCTTTGCATCACTCTGCACCAAACTGGAGATCCCTACAGATGACCCTTTCTTTGATGCACCTTCAAAGACTAAAGGTGAACATTCCTCCCATTCCCATAGCTTTCAACACCATCACTTTCAACATGACCTATGCCTTCTGCGGGTGGATGTGGCCAAATTTGATGGCTCAAACCCCACTGGCTGGGTAACCCAAATGGAACATTATTTCTCTTTATATGGCATTACAGTTGACTTGGCCAAACTCCGGTTGTTCTCCATCTAGATCAAGAACGTTGGCAATGGTGGCAATGTAGAAAAAATTCTCGTCAAGGGTATATTGCTTGGACCCAATTTGTGACTAAGCTTTATGAACGCTTTGACACTGACACCAACCATTTGGGTCATTTGACAAATTTGAAACAATCAAGAATAGTAGAAGACTTCATATTTGCCTTTGAGCGCCTGGATTTTCAAACAGAGGGCATGACTGATGCTTTCTTTCGAGAGTGTTTTATTAGTGTCTTCAAGGATGAGATTCGGGCCCATGTCCTCATGGCTTGACCTTTGAGTTGGGTGGAGGCTACTAAAAGAGATAAAGAAGCACAACAGGTTGTATCCTCTCAAAACTGAAAACCCTCCTTTATCCCTCGTCCTAAACCTATAAATCCCACTACTCCCTCTGCCCCATTAAAGATCCAAAAATTGACTAGGGCTGAAATGGATGAACGCCAACTCGAAGGCCTTTGTTATAATTATGATGAAAAATATTTCTCAGGCCACAAGTGTAAGGAACAAAATATTTTTATGGCCATCTCTGAGGATATTTCAGAAGAGGATGTTGAAAATCCCCTTGTGTCTGAGTCACCTGAAATAACTGAGATAACCCCTCCCTCAAACCCTCCCAAAGTGGAATCAGTCATTTCCCTCAATGCTCTCACTAGCTTCTCCACTCCCCAAACCCTCAAGTTAATTAGTTACATCAAGCATCAGAAGCTCATCATTCTGGTTGATAGTGGAAGCACCCATAATTTTATTCATCGTCACATTTCCCAAGAAACTCATGACTACATCCATGTCATAAAAGATTTCCAAATCATGATTGCCAATGGTGGTTCCATGAAATGTGGAGGGTGTTGTGAAAATGTCCGTCTCCAAATCAGTGACTACCACCTAAAATCCCATATGTTTTCTATCGGCATGGGCGGTTGTGACATTGTGTTGGGTGCAGACTGACTAAGGAATTTGGGGACCATTCTCATGGATTTTAAGGAATTAACCATGAAATTTGACTAGGAAGGCCACCAATATAAATTCCATGGCATCACTACTGGTTCACCTGAGGTCATTAGTTCCCATCACATGGAAAAGTTGCTCAAAAAGGGTCATTCTGGTGTCATTGCCCAACTCCATGCCATACAAGCAACAGAGACACCCCCAATGCCGCAAGACCCCCAAGCCCTCCTTTGTAAACATAAAATGGTATTTTCCACTCCCCAAGGACTCCCTCCTTCCCACAGTGTTCATGATCATTCCATTCCCCTTGTACCCAGAAGCATTCATCACAATATCTGTTCGTATCGCCAACCCTTTTCACAAAAAAATTAAATTGAGAAAATGGTCCAGGAACTCCTTAATGCAGGTTTTATCCACCCTAGTACGAGCCCTTACTCTTCTCCTATTGTCATGGTCCTGAAGAAAGAAGGTTCTTGGAGAATGTTTCCTTACTTTTGTGCCCTCAACAAACTGACCATTAGAGACAAATTTCCCATTCTTGTCATTGATGACCCCCTAGATGAATTGAGTGGTGCCCAATTCTTTACTAAACTTGATCTTCGCTCGGGGTATCACCAGATACGTGTGAAAGAGGCAGACATTCCCAAGATGGCCTTTTGAACTCATGAGGGCCACTATGAGTTTTTGGTCATGCCCTCTAGCTTGTGTAATGCCCCCTCCACCTTCCAAAGCCTCGTGAATCATGTCTTCCGTCCCTTTCTCCATCATTTTGTCTTATTTTTCTTTGATGATATCCTCATCTATAGAAAAACCTGGATAGACCCTCTTACTCATGTGGATTGAGTTCTCCATCTACTCTCTCAGCACCGACTTTTCCTAAAACAGTCTAAATGTGCTTTTGGTTCCTTAGAAGTAGAATACTTGGGTCATCTGGTTGGCAAGGATGACGTCAGGGTGGATCTGAAAAATATTGAAGCTATGCAACACTGGCCACACCCAAAGACTCTCAAAAGCTTGCTTGGATTTCTGGGCTTAACAGGGTATTATCGCAAGTTTGTTAAGAATTATGGAAAGATTGCAACACCTCTCACTACTCTCCTAAAAAAGAACTCTTTCACTTGGACTCCAGGCACTGCTCAAGATTTTCAAACCTTGAAGATGGTCGTGTGCACCACTCTGGTTCTATCCCTTCCTGATTTCACAAAGACCTTTGTGTTGGAATGTGATGCTTCAGGGAAAGGAATTAGTACTGTCCTTATGCAAGAGGGTCGACCTTTGGCCTTCATCAGCAAGAAACTATCTGAAAGGAATCTGGGCAAACCCATCTATGAAAAGGAAATGTTGGCTATTCTACATGGCGTTGATCTGTGGCACCCTTATCTCTTGGGGAAACGTTTCCAAATTAAGACCAACCATCAAAGCCTCAAGTACTTTCTGGAACAATGCATTTCCTCCCCGGAGCAACAAAAATGGGTGACTAAGCTATTTGGATATGATTATGAGATCATTTACAAGAAAGACAAAGACAATGTGGTGGCGGATGCACTGTCCCAAAAATATGAAGAAGAAGGATCCCTTTTTTCTCTTTCCTTCATTGTACTAGATTGGCTCCAAG